>PVJC01005652.1:0-58248 GCA_004026665.1 Murina feae
TCATTTCCTATTATCGCTTTTATCACAGGCTCTCAAGGTAGAAATCTTGGGAGTTACATTTGCTTCTTCTCAACTTTACTGTCTTCTTTAGCTAACGATCATCAGTGTACCTCAACCCCCATTTCTGCCTTTACATTAATACCCAGGATTTTTTCTTTTCTTTGAGTTCCCACTGCTGCTCCTAATCCCAGCCCTCATCATTTACCCCTGACTGTGGCAGCGGCCTCTTATATGGCTTCTCCTCTAATAAAATATGGCTTGTTCCTCTAGACTTACTTCCTTAAAATCCACTCATGTCATTCTTCAGTTCTAATATCAAAATGACTCCCTGTTATCCCCTAAGACAAGCTCAGGTCCCCCTTCTAGTTTTTGAGCTCCTCTTACTAGGGCCTGGAGCTACTTTTGCAGCCTGATTTGCTGCAGTCCTTCCAAGGCTAGACTTTACTGTCCTGGACACTTCCCATAGGAAACCATCCTTCCTTGTCTATACTTTCCCCAGGCTCCACGGCCAAGTTCAACTGCAATCTCCTCTAGGAATCTTTCTCACCTAGTCCAGCCTACTGGTATCTTTCCCTTTTCTGAAAACCCATTGAAATTTCTGTAGTGGATTTAAATTTTAATCCACAATTCTGGAAAAAAGAAATGTCAGAATGAACCTGACTTTAAGCTTCCTGCACCACAGGTTTGGTGAGAAATTGAGACTTGGTTATGCTTGAGCAGTCTTTCCCCCTCTCAAGATCAGGAGGGCTGATCTTATGCTCAGTGTACACAGGTTCTACCCTGAAGCTCTGTCGAAGTCAGTGTGCCAAGCCCAGGGCACAGGGAGTCTCTCACCCCAGGTTGCAAGGCCACGGTTCTTACAGCTCTAACATCCCTATGCAACTCTGCCAGGTGTCCTGTCCCCTCGCAAGGGAAGTTACATGGGGAATGGGACACGGGTCCCTGATAATAGTGGGAACTGCCAAACATCATCTGTCCCATGGCTTTCTCTTTGGGGAAGTCCTTCCCAAAATTACCACTTCTCCCAGCCACCCTCACACTCTAAGCCTTAGAACCCCTCCCAGCCATGGACAGGTCAGCGGAATTCCACTTTGCTTAAGCCTGCATTACAGCACATAGCACAGTTCTAAAAAAGCAGTAACACAACGTTAAGAGCGCCAGCCTACGGAGCAAAGAGGACTGCAGTGTTATCCTTGCACTTCCCACCCACCACTGCATGACCTCAGTGAGGTATTTAATTGCCCAAGCCTCAGTCACTTATCTGGAAAACTTCATAGGAATGGCATGAGGAATAAATCAGGCTCTAAGAGTAGTATCGTCAGAGCAATGACTAACATTCATGCAGCACTGTGTGCCAAGCACTACCTTGAGTACTTTACATATATTAACTCATTTAATCCTCACAACACTTTATGGATTAGTAAACAGGCATAGAGGGAGTAAGTACCTATTCCAAGATCACACACGTAATCAGCAGCAAAGACAGAAATTAAACCCAGAGTCCATGCTTTCTAGACCAAAGCATCATATTGCTTCTAATAGGCATCCAATAAAAGGTAGCTATCATTGCTATTAATAGAATTACTTGATTCTTTTTTTATTGGTTTGAGAGAGAGAGGAAGGGAGACGAGAGAGAGAGAGAGCGAGAGAGAGAGAGAGAGAGAGAGCGCTATTTGTTGTCCCACTTATTTATGCACTTACAGGTTGATTTTTCTATGTGCCCTGATGTATAGGGACAACATTTTTAATCAACTGAGTGACCTGAGCCAGGGCAATTACTTGATTCTTTTTCTTTTTAATCTATATTTACTGTTTAAAGTATTCTAGATGTCCCCTCTTTTGATTACTTGACTAGAGGCCCCATGCACAAAATCTGTGCACTTGGGGGGTCCCTCAGCCTGGCCTGTGCCCTCTCGCAGTGTAGGATCCCTCAGGGGATGTCCACCTGCTGGCTCAGGCCCAATCCCCAGGGATAGAGAGTTAGAAACATCAATGAGAGAGAAACATCGGTCAGCTGCCTCCTGCACACACCCCACTGGGGATGTGCCTGCAACCAAGGTACATGCCCTTGACCAGAATCAAACCTGGAACCCTTGAGTCCGCAGCCTGACGCTCTATCCACTGAGCCAAACTGGTTAGGGCTATTATATAGGATTCTTAACGTATCTACTCCTTTACGTAAATTGTAAGCTCCTGTAGGACAACAAATGTGCTGACCTCATAATAGTTCTGAGAGAGCTGGCTCCAGAGACCCGCTGCCTAGGTTAGAAGCCTGCCTCCTTCACTTGCCAGATAGCTCCAAAACCTGGAACAAATTGCTTACCCTTCTAGAATGGTTGTAAGGATTAAATTATTTCCTACTTAGCAAGTGCTTAGAAAAGTGAATTGCAGCTAGGACAGTGATAGGCTGACATATTTCACTATTTGATATGAGATGTGATATTACCATCTGTCCTTCCAGGATCTAGAAGAGTACCAGAATTCTCAGCAAACACTTGCTAATCAGCAACTCACCCACATTGCTTTCCGTTTCATGTAGGTTCATCTTGCTTCTAAATTTACTCCTTAAAGAAAAGGTTACACCTTCATAATAACAGTAGTGAAGTCAGCTAACTCTTATTGGACTTAGTCTGCATTAAGGACTGTTCTATGACTTTTTATAGATGTTTATCATTTTAAAACTCACAACAGCCCAGTGAGTTTTACGTGTGAGGAAACCAAAGCAAAGAAAGGTTAATTTAATTCACCTGATGTCGCATTACCGCACAGCTGGATGTGGCAGAGTGTATGCACTTAATAACTTGCACTTTTGTTGTCTCTTTTATAACTTTGTCCATATTCCCCAGGATATCTGGTAGAGTTCAATATATATGAAAAAGCACCACAAACATTTGTTGCTTGAAATAGCATGAATAATAGGAAGCTTGAAATATCTAAATGTTTGAGATAGCTAAAAAGCCATACAAAACTTAAAAGCCAGAGTTTCTCTTTAAAATCAAATGTATTTAATCTTTTAAAACGAGTGCATCAATTAAGCTGAATCACGAAGATGAGGTCCGAGTTTTCCAGCTGTGAATGACTCAAAGGACTCAGACATAATTCACATACTGAACATCCTATTCCGATGGACACACAGCCCAGAAATGGAGCCTCTAAAAGAAGACAGAGGCCAGAGAGCTGTTATAAAAGCTAACCCCAAAATAAAGACTATCCGTGCTTTGGGAAGTAAACTCTCTTTCAATTCCCTTTCTCACTTTCAAAACACTTTACAGAAGCATTTCAGGCGTCTTTCCACAAACCTCTTTCCATGAAGAACAACAGCTGCAAATTTTAAAAAGTCTCCGGGATAAACCAAACGGACACCCCTGTAAGTAAAATGGAATCAAAGCCTCATACATTTAATCATTATTGTTCTGCCATTCAAAGGCCTCATAGGAAAACAAACCAGTTGAGCTAGTCTGGTCCTAAAGCCAGTTAAATGGAAGAGTGAATTTTCATAGCCTTGGGAAAATCTGGGTTTAGAGAGCAAACGCTGCAGGGTTGAGCTCATTGCGGAGACATGTTCCTTTTCATTGGCAAAAAAGGGAAGGAAGTGAACCATGCCCTTTAAAAAAAAAAAAGAAAGAAAATAGACCAGAGACATTCCAGCCACTACTTGATAAGGACTGGGATGGTTGCCATCAACTCATGGCTAGAAGAAAGAAAATTTGGATCAGAAAGCAACTGACCAAGAGAAACCATGCTGGATATGGGAGAGTTCCCATTAAACTACAGACTTTCGATAAAGCAGTCATTTAAACCAGTGGCTTTAAATGTTTTTTGCAATGACACAGAGTGAGAAATATGTGCATTATATCATGACCCATAAGAATACAATATCTATATCTAGATAGATAAGTATAGATACACACACATCTCTATACATAAAACCCTAATATGCAAATAGATCAAACAGCAGAACAACTAAATAACTGGTCACAATGACGTGTGCTGACCACCAGGGGGCACACACGGAACATGGTGGGTGTTGGCAGCAGGCAGAAGAGCGTGGAACATGGTGGGCATCGGCCACAGCCGGATGGTGGAGCAGGTGAGCTGGGGCACCAGACAAAGGTGGGGTGCCGGTTGCTGTCATCTCACTGTCATCGGGGCGAGCCTCTGGTGGTTACTGAAAATTCTTTGCTTCGGTGCGCTATGGTCCCACCCAGCACTCACACCTACTTCTTGCACCATCAGCAGGTGCAAGTGGCAGCTGCTGGCCCCAATTGACCCTCAGAGCTTCTCCACCTCCCCCTGCTCCTGAGGGGTAATCGGGCCCCCTACCTAAAACCCAACAACTGAAAGAGAAAAGGAGAATTCATTTCTCTTCACCTGTAGAGAAATAGGCCATAACATGTAGCTTAGGTGTGCAGTAGGCTGTACCATCTAGGTTTGTACAAGTGCATGCCAATGTTTGCACAATACAAAGTTACCTAATAGCACTTCTCAAAATGTATCCCTGTTGTTAAACAGCATACAACTGTACTCATAAATCCCATTCCTTATACCCCTGTTCTCAACATCCCTCTGCCTCTTGCACCTTTCCAACTCAATTGCCCCACAGATTTCAAGTTCTTAAGGTTCAAAATTGTACTATAAGTTTAACCTCTTCTCTATCTCCTCACTCAAATCTTTTTTTAAAGAATTCCTCATTTTGAAGAATAGCACCACACTCAGTCCCTCACACAAGCAAAAAATCTGTGAGTCATCATTTGCAATTTATTTTCCTCTACCTCTACTTTCAATGGGTAACTAATTCTACCTTCTTAACATTGAGTGGTATGCAGGTAAATATTTAATAATCACCTCTCCAGGCTACACAGCTCCAATTTACAGCACTTGCTTATTTCTGTGATGTAAACACCCCATAATAGTCAATTTCAAACAACCAACTTGATGTCACTGACCATGAAGCTGAAAAGAGGTATGCTCAAATGGTGCCAGCAAGCCATTGTCTATTCCTCTGAACCATTTCTTATTTCCATGTCTAAATTCAGAATTTCATTTTCTTCTCCTCAAGTAACACAATTGAATCTTTATGGATTTCCTAACCTCTATCTCATAGCCCACCCCACTGTTTGACATAGTCTTCAAAAAAATCTTTCTAAAATCCAAGTCTCGCCCTGACCAGTTTGGCTCAGTGGATAAAGCATCGGCCTGCAGACTCAAGGGTCCCAGGTTGGTTCAATTCCGGTCAAGGGCATGTACCTTGATTGCGGGCACAACCCCATTGGGGAGTGTGCAGGAGGCAGCTGATCGATGTTTCTCTCTCATCGATGTTTCTAAGTCTCTATCCCTCTCCCTTCCTCTCTGTAAAAAAATCAATAAAATATAACTTTTTTAAAAAAGATTCAGCTCAAATCCCTTCTCCAGAAAGTGTTTCCTAAACTCCTAAGATAGACTTGATGGCTCCACTTTTATAGCTCCAGTACGTTTCAGCATCTCTAAGAACTTCACTGAATTTATTTCTTTTTGTATCCATCTCTTCCCACTAGCCAGGAACTTCCTGTAGGCAAGAACTGGATCTTATTCATGGATATACCAAGCATGTAGTATGGCAATGGAATAGTGTAGGCTTTCAATAACAGTGACTATTATCCCAACAACTAGCACCCTGAAACCAGCATATATTAACTACTCAAATATCTGTTGAATGAAAACATATTAGTAGTATGTTCTTGCCATCTGCCAAAGCCAAAGGACTGCAAAGATACCCACGCTGTACCTTTCAGATTGTTAGAGAGCCCATGATCTACTGTCATAGTCAAAGAAATTGCACCACGTCTTTTTTTGCCTACTGACCTCTGTTTTACTTAGGGCTGCCACAATAAAGTAACACCTGGCTTAAACAACAGAAATTATTTTATTATACTTCTGGAGGCTAGAAGACCAAGATCAAGGTTCACCAGAGTTCCTTTCTTCTGAGACCTCTCTCCTTGGCTTCCAGATTATTATCTTCATGTTCACATGGCTTTCTCCCTCTATGTCTCCCAGTTCAAAGGTCCTCTTCATATAAGTACATCAGTCAATTTGATCAGGGCTCACCCTAAAAACCTCAGTTAAAATTAATTACATCTTTAGAGACACTATCTCCCAATACAGTCACATTCTGAAGTATAGGAAATTAAGACTTTAACATAGGAATTTTAGGGGGACACAATTCAGTATATAACAGCCTCCTGTGAGGCCCTCAAAAGACAAGATCTATAACTTAATCTTCTTCCTTAGCATCTGTTATGACTAGCAGAGTACCTAAAACAGCAGCTTCTCAAATTATTTGTGTGATACATAAGTGAAGGACCTTCCCAGAAATATAGTCCATATCTGTAGAGTATGGCCCCATCCAATCTGGTGGCCAGCACAAAGAAGAATATGGCTTTTCCTTACCCCTGAAAGAATGCTTTGATGCTGTCATGGTCTCTAGATAGCCCATTGTCAAACAATCATTTTTATAGTACCCAACACCTAGCCAAAAAACCTTTAAGACAAGTCACCCAAAACCAACTCATCCCTCCAGATTCATCCTGATACACCCAGGCTGATTATATCAGGTATGGCTAGAGTCAGATTCAAAGTCAAGAGAAAACTAATACTGCTTTGCCTAAAGGTAACAGCTTAGGAGAAATGGTAATGTGGACATTTACCTTTTTTTCCACCCAAAAGGAAACTTCCCCTTTACTGTTCTGTGTGATGTTGGTGGGCCTATCAATCATGTAGCTTGCCTTCCCACTATCGAGATGGGCATGTGAACTAATCAGTTCCCTCCTCTATCCCAGGAATTTGAATCATGAGCAGAGGAACATGAAGGCAGCAAATAATTGGAAGGGATCAATTAAGCCAGTACCATGAAGGGTTCCTGGATCAGATATCCCTGAAACAACCTTGGTTCCTAAACTTCCCACAGTTTGATCAATAGTCTTTGTTTCTGAGATCTACCTGTTAAACTTTGGAGAAAAACATATTTTCCTTAAGTAGAGTAGTGCTTATTCTATAGTTCTCAAAAACTCTTGACATATATAATGGCCCCTAGAAGTGGGATATGACTAGTGGTAGACCTAACTATGGAAATAAGAGCAGGTAGGAAGGATGCCCCTCTTCATAGCTGAGTTGTGTTCATCATCCATGTTACTCCATCATCCATGCCATTACAAGGCAGCTAACTATACTACTCCCTCCTGTATTTTGGGACACACAGTTCACATGCTTCTGAGGCTAAATCTTTAGGGAAATTGGTGGGAAAATACTGGAGTATATGGCCATTTCTCTCAGCTTTTGGTAAAATCCCAGAACGGACTTAGCTTCAGCCAATATGGTCTATTTGAATCAGAAAAGAGAAAATTCTACCGCACCTAGACTGGCCCTTTCTCCTGGTAGAAATCCAAGATGGCAGAGAGTCAAATAATTATTTAAAATAAAAACAAAACATGAAATTTGAGTCAATGCATCAAGGATAATGCTGGAAAAACAAAGGAAGGAAGAAAACATAGCAAAAAATAAGATTAGGACCAAGAGAATTAGGGGAAGCCTAGTCACCCAAGTACCTCCAGATGAATATATATTCTCTCCCTGGCAAAGAGCGACGTGCTGAGAGCAAGCCAGAGGATGTGGAACAAACTAGCATTGCCTTTATCTCAGAGGCAAAAAGATAAGCTGCAAAATTAAGGGCTGAAGAATGGGAAGGGCAATAAGGCCTACATCTGAGAGAAAAATCCCCACGTTGGGGCCCAGAGACAATGATCAGCCCACAGAGTGGAAAACGCATGTAAACCAGCAGGCTTATGCTGTATGAAGATAAACTGCCATAGAAGCCTTGGAAAATGAAAATCTGTCACTGCTCCAATATCAACCTCCAGGTATCCTAACCCACAGCACCAGCAGAATTTGGGATGCTGAAATAATATACCTTCTTCAGAAAAATCGTACCCAAGTCTATTCATGGAATTCTTATGAGGCAACAAAGAAAACATAAGAAAAGGTTAACTCTGGAAAACAAGACTATGAGGCAGAGATAAATGTAGAAAGAAAATTAAATTCCTTGGGCTGTCCTATGAGAATGACTTCGATTTACAGAGTCTAAATCAAATACTATTTCTCTCAAACTGTCTATGTGCTATCAATTTATATACTATGACACCTGGGAAGTTGGTTACCAAGCAAAGCCACTTCAAAAGCCACAAATGCTGGCCCACCTTCCTCTGTGAGAAGGGAGCTCAGAGGCTGCAATGCACCACGCAGCATCGCCTTATCGATAGCCGGGTTTCTAGAATGGTCCCTGCAGAGCAGCACTGGCATGAAGCATTCTTTCTTTACATCTTCCTGGAACTCTGTCTCCCACAAGTAATATAACCTATACTGTATTTCTATTAAATGACATAGAATCACATGGAAGCAGAAAACATTTTCCAATTCCATATGGCTAGGATCTGCCACTTTCTTGCTCAAGGAAGACGTGTACTTCCCCAGACCCACTGCATCCTCCCATCATGGTCATTAACTACCCCAAGAAAAGGGCCATTAGAGAAGCCACAAGGAATATTTCTGTTCTCTGAGCAAAGGAAAGAACATCAAGTAGGTGGGGTCATGGATGAGTAAGGGCAGGCCCAGAATAATTCTGGAGATATTTTCACACTGATGAACATTAGGCCGTCATTTGGCTTATTAAAATAGTGCTGGGTACTGAGAGAAGCTGGCACCTTTTCCTGGAGATGAGATGGCCCTGGGGGGTTGAACAAGAGCTGGAACACAGCTGCCATGGCTAAAACCAAGCAAGTACAGATGTCACACCAAAGTAATTTCATACCATCCCACCCTGCCAATTCAGAATGCCAGAGGAGGAAAAGTCTTTAAAATAGACTAGACAACTATTTCAAATACCACTTCTGTGTGTAACTAAAGTTTTTGCTATTGCGGTCCAGGAATGACAGTTAATATAGTTTAGAGAACTTAATAAAAGTCAAACTGCTTAGGAAGATGAACACAACACAGTGTGCTGTTCTTGGTTTGGAACAACCACATCAAACTCAAAGACTCTGTAACTCCAAATGCCTTTTTTAGAAAATGTCCTTCTAGGCCATTTTTTTGTCCTTCAATCTTTATTTTCCCTATAAGTAGTACTACCTATTATTTCCTATGTTCTTAAATGGTACACCAGAAGCACGTGGCACCACATCACAGTACTCATTTCCTTAGAGAGTTAAGTCAGGAAAACTGGACATTTCAGGGGGACAAGTATCTAACCACGATACAGTACAACTGAAACTAATACAAAATAATATTAAATATAAACTATAATTGAAAACACTTATAAATAGAAAATGTAAAAGAGAAAACAATTCAACACAAAGAGAAAAGTATAAGTGTGATAAAATAGTGGTAATAAAGTGATTTTAAAAAATAAAGATGTCAGGGGTAAGGAATATTCACACACAAACACACACACACACACACACACACAAAACCAACTTACCAAATGCCTTCTTAGGTTCTATTAACTTCAGGGTAAAGAGTTCCTCTTTTTTTAATTCCTTTAACTTCTTAGCAACATCAAAATGACGCCACCCAACAATATTTTCTCCATTTATGGATTCAATATGATCTCCCACACAGATTGTTTTAACTGAGTCAATTATGCTGCCCTCTTTAATTCTCTGAAAAAAAAAATAAGGATATTGCTTAATGTAAAATAGAACTTTGTAACATTACTTTTCATGTTCTTGAGGCATAACATACAATATATTAACATATTAACAATGCAATTTAATGCTCAGTTAAAGATGGAAGACCAAGCAACAAAAGACAACCATCTTACCTTTAACCATTCTTCTTATCATTCAGAATTCAGTCACAGTCACCACCTCCTCTGAGAAGTTCTTCCTGAAATCTTCCCCAGCCCACTCCCCCCAGATTCAGTAAGATACCACTCTCATCATGCTTCTACAGTACTTTTTGCTATGTATGCTGAGCTCTAAGCTAAGCACTTTACATTTACTATCTCATTTAATTTTAACAACCTTAATGAGAGTCTCATGACATAGATCAGGAAAATTGAGACTTAGGGAGATCAAGTAATTTGCCAAGTTCAATATAATCACAGTGCAATTGTTTATTTGCCTTGGAGATGGAGATGGTCTTATTCACCATTGTATGCCCTGTAGCTAGCACAATGCCTGCAGAGAAGAGTCCCTCCATAAATGATTATTAAATCATTTCAACATGAAACCCATGACATAAGAACAGAGAATGAGCTTTTTCTACGGGCTATATTTTTTAAACCTTCACTACAAATGCCGTGACTCAAGACTTCACACAACCCTAACTAAGAAAATTGAAACTTAATAAAAGACAGGTGTGTTAATCATTTGGAAAGCCAATAAAAATGATTTTTATAGCATCATTTTCCACTTATATATTTTAGGTGAGGTGAGGAGAACTTAGGAGTCAAAGAGAAATTTCAATTGATTATGCTTAAACCTATCTTACCTGGATACAATACTATAGCCTCAAAATGAGGGCTAAGACTCCCTAAGAGAGCACTAAAAATTTCTGAAGGAATTTTAAGAACAGGAACTCCAGACAACTGCACAAGTGACAACCCTGCAAAGGATGGACAAGTTCCTCCACAGAGATAAGGAATGGAGCAAAATGAAGGCCACGATCAGCCTCAGATGTCACAAATCCTTCCTGGGAATAACAGGAGTACCAGGGGCTGCTGCTATCCTATATAATAAAAGCCTAATATGGTAAGTGTTTGGTCATCCAGTCATCTGTTTAACCAATCAAAGCGTAATAAGCTAATGATATGCTAAGGTGCTCAACTGCTCACTATGACATGCACTGATCAACAGGGGGCAGACAGTCAACTGGTCAACCAGCCACTATGATGTGCACTGACCACTAGGGGGAAGACGCTCTGACCGGTAGGTTAGCTTGCTGCTGGGGTCTGGCTGATTGGAACTGAGTGAGACAGGCTGGACATGCCCTGGAGCCTTTCCATGGTCCCTACCCAGCTGGCCAACCTCCCGTGTCCCTCCCCGACCCCAATCATGCACCAGTGGGTCCCTCAGCCTGGCCTGTGCCCTCTCTCACTCCAGGACCACTCGGGAAATGTCGGAGAGCTGGTTTTGGCCTGATCCCACAGGCATTAAAGGCTAATATGCAAATTAACTGAACAGCGAAACAACTGGTGACTATGATGCCCACTGATCACCAGGGGGCAGATGCTCAATGCAGGAGCTGCCCCCTAGTGGTCAGTGCACTCCCACAAGGGGAGCACCACTTAGCCAGAAGCCAGGCTCTGGCGAGCACAGCGGCAGTGGTGGGAGCCTCTCCTACCTCCAGGGCAGTGCTAAGGATCTAGTCAGACATTCCCAAGAGCTCCTGGACTGTGAGAGAACACAGGCTGGGCTGAGGGACTGCCCCCCCACCCCGCTACCCCTTCCCCCCCCAACCAGTGTACAAATTTCATGCACCGGGTCTCTAATTATGTGATAAAAGTATGAGTATTCTTCACTCTTGCCAAGTAGAAGAATAACATCTGAATCAGCTGGCTGATGGATCACTGTGTACAATAGTTAAGAGAGAAACTGATCTAATGTACCCCAGCATCTCCATAATATTGCCAAAAGAAAAAAAAAGTTGTAATAGACTAACCTGGGAAAGTTGGGCATTTTTAATTTTTTAGTTTTATTACTATTACTCCAAAACTCAAACAGGTTTATTTTTTTACCCTGAAATGTTAAAAGCACTGCTATGTTCATTGTAATAATTACTATGCTTTATGCCAATGACACAATAATGCCAATTCAAACAGAGCTTATCAATATTATTACAATAGTTCCTTATAAAACAAAGAAACCAGAAATTTCATAATCTAACTGGCATTGTTTTATTATAAGTGCACATTAGCCTTATAAGCTACGGAAACAAAGAAGGGTAACTACAACACACCACTGATAGAAACATAAACCAGATTAAACAGAACACTAGAATCCAAAGAAACAAACAAACAAAAAATCTCCATAGCCTATAAACACAGACAATGGTGAGGTAAAAGGCCTGGGGTGGGGTGGGGTGGGAGCCAGGTGAAGGCGGGCAAAGGAGGGGAAATGGCGGACATCTATAATACTTTCAACCAAAGAAATCCCTAATATTCTGCTACCTAACCATTCTTAAAGCACTAGAGAATGTGAAAATCTATAACTCTTGACTTTCTTCTTAATTTTTATTCTGTTATTTCTTGATACATTCTGAACCTATTTTTCTCAGTCAACTGTATCATACAGATTTCAGTTTCACATATAATTTTTCATTTCAGACATGTTTATAATTTTGTTAAAAATAAGTGTTATATAAAACCAACTAAATAAGTCTTTAAAGACCTGTATGAATCTTACCGGTAAATTAAAGGGCAGAGTAACAGAAATGTAGGGTCACCTGGCCTTGTGAGTAGCCATGGAAGCCACCAGAAGAGTGCCCAGGCAGAGGGAGGACAGTTACAGAAGTCAGCAGGTGAGAATCCAGGTGAGCAAGAGAGAAGTCAAAGCACATGTACTCATCACAGGCAGCAGATACGGATCTGGGATGACGAGACAGGAAAGTCAACATGAGAAACTTGGAGGAAGAGTACCATAAGGTGAACCCGATACAGAAGCAAAGTGGGAGACATTAATTATATGTACCTGAGCCCTAGCTTCCTAAGCAGATAAAGAAGGAAGTGCCAATTGAGACAATTTCTGAAATCTAATATACTTTGATAATCATAACCATAATTTGATAGGGATTAATAATATTGCTAAAAGTGCTACTCAGGCACAAAAGTGCTACTCTGGCCCCTTGAACTTGCATGTTTCCAACCTTGCTGATTACTTGTTCTGGATAATTAAGTCGTCATAAAGTTAGATATATATAAGTACCATATTTCTCAAAATAATGACCATGCTAAACAAAATGTGATTAACTTAATTCTAACAAATAAAAGGGCTCCAAATTATAAAGATTTCTACAAGAGGATGTTCTATAATGACCATTTTGTGGTTATTTATAAATCACTTAATTCAAAATAAATTTAGCTTTCTTTTTTTTTCTTTTTTAAAATACTGATTTTTTTTTTTTTACAGAGAGGAAGGGAGAGGGATAGAGAGTTAGAGACATCGATGAGAGAGAAACATCGATCAGCTGCCTCCTGCACACCTCCCACTGGGGATGTGCCCGAAACCAAGGTACATGCCCTTGACTGGAATCAAACCTGGGACCTCTCGGTCTGCAGGCCAATGCTCTATCCACTGAGCCAACCTGGTTAAGGATAAATTTAGTTTAAGTCAATTTAGCCTCACTCCTTAATCACCTGGTAAGCCCTTATTTCTATTTTTAATCAAAGTATAAGTCTTCTCTTAAACTAGGGAAGCAGCTAACAATGGCTCGTATAGCCACTTGTTTTTATATAGCTCATGAGATATGAGTGATTCTTACATTTTAAAAGGTTGGGGAGGAGAATAATTGTGGCATGTGAAAATTATGCTAAATTCAAATTACAGTGCTTAGAGATGAGGTTGTACTCATTTAGAATACATCTATGCTCATCATTGAAGTGTTGTATATAACTGCTTCTGTGCAATGGCTGAGCTTGAGTAGTTGCAACAGAGAGTGTGTGACCTTAAATTATAATGAACCCTAAAATATTTACTATCTGGGCTTTTACAGAAAATGTTTGCCAAATCCAGTCTTAAAATGTTATAGGAATGTAAAGATTTTATTCTTTAAATATACTCAATTTCTGAGATAGATAGATAGATATATATATATATATATATATATATATATATATATATATATAAATCTTTCCTGGGAAATGTTGAGACTTCAGTACTAAAATCATAAATGTTTAAGTCTGTTGTCTTTTCACCTGAAGAGTTTGGACCATACAGTACTATTCAATATATTTATCTGCATTGATCTCATCTCTTAATTATGTGATGATGTGTTATTTTTACTATTATTCAGGTAGTAGCTATCTATAATAATCTATAATTATAAAAGCATAATATGCTAATTAGACTGGACATCCTTCCAGATGACTTTCTCAACAAAGCCAGGTCTGCGAGGGAAGCCCGGGTCCTGAGTTCCAGAGAGGAGCCAGTGCCGGCAACCAGGGGAAGGAAGGAAGGCTTGCTCTTGCATGATTTTCATGCATCAGGCCTCTAGTCAATTATAAGTATGTAAGGCATTTCATATGTTTCATCATTTTATACCTAAATAATCCTATAAAGTGGGTACTAATAGTCCCATTTGATAGAAGGCACAGAGAGGTTTATTGACTTGTCCAAGGTCACACAGCAAGTTAATAAGTGGTTAAACCTAGACTAAAAGCAGGCCTGTCTGATTGTAAGTCATGTTCCTACACATCACACTGTACTGCCATCCTAGGCATGGAATCCTCCCTCCTGACCTTCCCCTTTACTGAAGCCCTACCACACTCTCCTACTCTGACTTCAACCTACCCAACTTCCAGCCACAGCTAAAACTGGAACTATACAGAGAAGATTGCATATCATCCTTACACAGGGACCGTGCTAAACTCTTGCAAAGTCCCTTTTTTTTCTACTTATCTTGATAAAAATAAACTTGGGAATTGTGAGCCGGAAATTAATGAAATTGATTACTTCTACCAGGTGGGGAAATGGGATAGAAAGGATGGGAGAATGGGGGAGTAATGGGAGTAATGGGATAGAAAGGATGGGGGGATAGGGGAGTAACACATGTCTGAATATCTGTTAACATAGTTTTGACTTTTGAATCATGTTAATATTTTACATAGTCAGAAAAAATAAGTCAACAAGAATGAGAGGAATAACTCAACCTCAAGTGAGAGAAGTAATGGGATTCAACAGTATTTCAAATGAATAACAATT
Source organism: Murina feae (assembly GCA_004026665.1). NCBI lineage: Eukaryota > Metazoa > Chordata > Mammalia > Chiroptera > Vespertilionidae > Murina > Murina feae. Next base: position 14,946 of record PVJC01005652.1, read on the forward strand.
ATGGAGGCCGTGGGAGCAGGAGAAAATCAATTCCCAGAAACTTCTGAGTAGAATCCTTTGATTGTATACATCCATTTAATTTAAAGACAAAAGAAGCATACAAATCCTAAACTCTTCTTAATAGGTCTTTTTTTCACAGTATGAATATAGCAATTCTAAAACTATTCTGTGTATAGTGTAGGACTAAGCAAATGAGAAAATATTTCAATAATTTTTAAAAGTATGGGGGAGCCTAGAAGAACTTTGTGGGGCAGGAATATAACTGGAAGCATAATAATCTATAATAATTAAAATGTAATATGCTAATTAGACCAGATGTCCTTCCGGGACGAAGCTAAGGCTGCAGCCACTGTGACTGCAAGGGAGGAATCCAGGCAGCTGCCGCAACTGTGAGGGAGAAATCGAGGCAGCTGTGGCTATAAAGGCCTATTCTTGCACGAATTTCGGGCATCGGGCCTTCAGTAAATTTTTTTTTAATTTTATTGATTTTTTTACAGAGAGGAAGGGAGAGGGACAGAGAGTCAGAAACATCGATGAGAGAGAAACATCCATCAGCTGCCTCCTGCACACCTCCCACCGGGGAGGTGCCCGCAACCAAGGCACATGCCCTTGACCGGAATCGAACCTGGGACCTTTCAGTCCGCAGGCCAACGCTCTATTCACTGAGCCAAACCAGTCAGGGCAGGCCTTTAGTAAATTTATAAATTCTAAAATACATGTTTTCTAACCCTGCCCCTGAAAGGACCTAGAAACAGTGATACTCCAGCAGCAATGAATGAGTACAACAAGTATCCAATCTTGATTTTGAAAATATCAGTTCTGTCTAAAAAAGAAGAGCTCCTTACAGAAATGGTTGATTCCAGACCTGGGGAAAAGAACGTATAAGATGAAACTAGAACATCTTGTGCCAAAAGGAAGAAACTGCTCAAAAAAATGACAGGAGCTATGTCAAAAGGACACAGGAGCAGCTGAGGGGGATCCCTGCAGGCCACTCTCAGAGGATTTGAGCATCAAAGTAAACAATAGTAATGGAGCATAACCCGTTGAATACAATAAGAAATCACCTGTCTGTGCTGATAATAGATAAGCAAAAAAATAAGTGCAGTGCTTTTTTCAATAAAAAGGTTTTAAAGAAATATATAAGGAATGATGAAATTAGAAAAACTGACATTTTACAACCATTATAGTAAAGACTGATTCAGGCAAAACTTACCAACAGATGCAAAATCTGTGGAGTACAAGTAAGAGAACAGGATATTTTCATAATCTCAAAATATCTCCCTACAAATTGCTGCAAAAAAATATATAACTCTGCAGTGAGTAAGACTGGCAGACACTAACTTAGACAAGTGACAAAAATTAACCTCATAAATGGGGCAAACTAACACAACACACCTTCTGATGTAGTACACTGAGAAGGACACAAAATCGAATCTAATAAAAAGAGTAATATGCAAATTGACCCTCACTCCATTACACCTAAGCCACACCCATCAGCCAAGCCATGCCCACCAGCTAATCAGAGTGACTGTACGCAAATTAACCCAGCCAAGATGGTGGCTGGTAGCCATGGAGCTAGAGCAAACAGGAGGGTTCCATTGCACCAACGATGGAGGAAACTGCCTGCCTAGGCCAGCTATAGCCTCCGTTCAAGGCAGCAATGTTTCAATTATAGAAGATAAATAAACCTCAGAAACCTGATTCCAGTCAGCTTCGCTGGGACCTTGGGTCAATGGGAGCTGTGGCTAGCCTGTAAACAACCATCAGCTCCTCACCCAGGCTGGCCAGGCACCACGGGGGTGGGGGGGGGTGGATGACACCCACCTTGAAGGGGCTGTGGCCAGCCTGCAAACAGCCATCAACCCCTCACCCAGGCTGGCCAGGCACCCCAGCAGGACCCCACCCTGAAGGGAATGTGGCCAGCCTGAAAACAGTCATCAGCCCCTCACCCAGGCTGGCCAGGCACCCCAGTGAGAACCCCACCATGATCTGAGACACCCTTCAGGGCAAACTAGCCGGCCCCCACTCATGCACCAGGCCTCTATGCTATAAAATAAAAGGGTAATATGCAAATTGACCCAACAGCAGAACAACTGGGTATGACTGGTCACTATGACACACAGAGACCACCAGGGGGCAGATGCTCAATGCAGGAGCTGCTCCTGGTGGTCAGGGCACTCCCACAGGAGTAGCTCTGCTCAGCCACAACCCAGAAGGCTGCCAGCACAGCGGTGGTTGTGGGAGCCTCTCCTGCCTCCTCAACAGCTCTAAGGATGTCCAACTGCAGCTTAGGCCTGCTCCCCACTGGCAAGTGGACATTCCCTGAGGGCTCCCAGGCTGCCAGAGGGATGTCTGACTGCCATCTTAGGCTCAATCGCCTGGGGAGTGAGCCTAAGCCAGTAGGTGGACATCCCTCGAGGGGTCCCAGACTGCAAGAGGGTACAGGCCAAGCAGAGACCCCCACCCCTGAGTGCACAAATTTTTGTGCACCGGGCCTCTAGTCCTATCTAATAAGGAGGGGATATGCAAATTAAGGGTCACTCCACAACAAAGATGGCGGTGCCCACAGCCAATAACGAGGGAATATGTAATTTGAGGGTCACTCCAAGACAAAGATGGCGGCAGCAGGGCCAGGGTGCCCTCCACCCTGCCCCACCCGCAGAAGGCCTGTGGGCAGCACGCAGGTGCAGAGGCACAGAGCGGCTGGGGTGGGGCAGGATGCCTGCCTTCATTGCCAAGGCAATGAAGGCAGGCATCCCGCCCCGCCCCAGTTGCTCTGGACCAGTGGGCAACACATTCCGGGCTGGTGGGCAGCATGCACAGGCGCAGAGCAGCAAGTGGGAAGCTCCAGGCCAGTGGGCGGCTCTCTCAGAGAGCCTCTGGGCAGGGGAGGTGGGCCAGCAGAGGACGGCCTATACTCCCCACATGGTGGCAGTGGCAGCTGTGAGCATGCCAAGCAGAGCCTGCGGACCTAGCTAAAGTAGCACCTGCAGCCATCAGCGCCAAGGAGTGACTGTGCAAGTCCCACCTTCTGTCCCAGAAGGTGCGCAATCGCAGGAACAGCCACCGTGGTGGGCCAGATTGACGTCCTCCTGGCCGCACCACGGGGGTTTGAGGTTCTTCACAGCTGCAGGCCTCTGGTGCATGCATCCTCTCCTCTCCCCGTGTTGTGCAAACATCCCCCAGTGTGCTGTCACCCACACACCCCTGCAACAATCCCAGACACGGTGCGTGCAAGTTCCCTCCTGCCCCTCCGCCACACTTCCATCAACCCCAGCATGCCTATATTCCCCACAGGATGTATGCATATCCCCTCCAGGACATTCACATCCTTTGGAGAGTATCTAGGTGTTCTGGGTGCTGAGGATGGGCGCCTGTGAGATGACAGTGAGAGGGCAGAGTGGTGATGCCCTGTTCCTGCAGAGGCCAGTGCAGTTATGAGATCATCTCCATGGGGCTAATGCAGGTGCTGAGGTGGGAGCAGGTGCAGACAGACACACCTGGTGGGTGTGGGTGGCCCTCGCTGAGGCGCCTTCAATCAGAGTTCAAGATTTGGAACCCAAAGGAGGCAGGGAGTTCTATCCTCTCAGTGAAACAGTGGTATAGTCGGGGCAACTGCAGAGGAGGAATGTGCACTTTTGGTGCCGGCACCCATGAACGAAGGCTGCCCTGACTGAGCCTTGCTCACTTGGGGTCTAGTGCACTCCTGCCGGCCAATGGGTGACAGAACATGCTTGTCCAAGTTAATGAGAGAAAACATTGATTCTCCTGCTGCCCATGAAGGTGGAAAGTGGAGTGGGGAGACATGCAGGGAGCCATCGAGGTTCCCTGTCTGGGGGTTCCAAATCTGCTGTTGATTCCTTTCACTGCTGACTAGAGATATACAGGGTGTCCCCCTAATATGTATACACATCTTTGAATACCTACTAATTCCAATGGGTTTAAGCATGAAAAGAAAGAAACAATGGAGCAGTCATTTGTTAAAAATGCAGGCATAAACCAGCAATTGGACATTCCCCAAGGGGTCCCAGATTGGAGAGAGTGCAGGCCAGACTGCATGAATTTCGTGCACCAGTCCTCTAATAACTTATCTAATTTTCCTACCAAAAATGCATAACCTGCTTTTCAACCTGAGGAAAAATCAGAAAAGCCCAAATTCTATAAAAGGCTGAGGAACTTTTCTAGAAAAAAAACGACTAAAAATACATGACAACTAAATGAAACAACAACGGAGCTGTCATCTGTTAAAAGTGCAGGCCTAAACTGGCAGTCAGACATCCCCCAAGGGGTTGTGGATTAGAAAGGGTACAGGCCAGGCTGAGGGACACCCCCCTCCTGTGCACGAATTTCATGTACCGAGCCTCTAGTAGTTATATAGTAGGGGCCTAGTGCATGAAATTCATGCACTGGGGGGGGGGGCGTTCCTCAGCTCAGCCTGCCCCCTCTCACATATTGGGAGCCCTCAGAGGGTGTCCTACTGACAGCTTAGGCCCACTCCCTGATCCCCTTGGGGAGTGGGCCTAAGCTGCAGTCTGGCCTCCCTTTGTGGGAGGCGACCAGGCTAATCAGGGGAAGCCACCAGCCCCGCTGCTGCAGCCACTGCCCGTCACCACAGCCACCAAGATGTTTTCATCATCACAGACTCCAGTCTATTCACCATGAAGAAATGACAACTTTCTTTAGGCATTTTCAAGATGTGTCTTTCATAGGATATGACATTTCTTTCTTTCTTTCTTTTTTTATCGTCACCTGAGGATATGTTTCCATTGATTTTTAGAGAATGTGGAAATGAAGGGAAAAACAGAGAGAAACATCAAAGTGAGAGGAACACTTCGATTGGTTGCCTCCTGCATATGCTCTGACCTGGGCCCTGGCCAGGGAGGAGCCTGCAACCCAGGTACATGCCCTTGGTCAGAACTGAACCCAGACCCTGCAGTCAGCAGGCTGAGGCATTATGCACTGAGCCAAACCAGCTAGGGCAGGATATGACATTTCTAAGCCCTGCCTGCAGCAGTGGACCTTCACTTTTTTTTTCTCCAGGAGTGTGGTGGAAAAACCCTAGATCGCCTTTTTAGATTCTTATTACCCAAGTTACTAAGAATATTACCAGTGGCATACAGGGAGCTTAGCCAATGAGTGTTAAGAAAAGGTGTTTCCTCTGTAGTTCACTCTGATCACCGGCTCCACCCCCGCCCCTCCAATCCCAGCTCCACCTTTGCCCAGGCTGTAACCTCTGGCCAAGGCTGTAGACCTGGGCAGGGGACCCCCCAGACTCCTGCTTTGCCAGCTCCACCGGTGCCCAGACCCCTGTGATCACAGGCTCCACCCCTCCCCCTCTGATCACTGGCTCTGCAGAGCCCAGGCCCCTGCGATCTCCAGCCTTGCCCCTGCCCAGGCCTGAGGCCTCTGGCCCAGACCTTATGCCTGGATAGAGCACCCTCATACCCCTCCAATCACTGGCTCCACCCTTGCTCATGCCTGAGGCCTCTGGCGAAAGGGTTGGGGCAGGGGACCCCAACCCCCTCTGATCACCTGTTCTGCCCCTCAGGCCCCTCGCCTCCCCCACCACCTGCCTGGCAAACAGACCTGACCACTTCAGTGGCGGGGCTTAGCCAGACTGGGCACCGACATCTTGTGGCTATGGGAGTGGCCATCTTTGTCACAGAGTGACACCTAATTTGCATATTAATCTTTTATTAGACAGGATGTGGCTGTGGGTGCCTCCATCTTGTGTCCATGGGGACAGCCATCTTGTGACTATGGGGGTGGCCATCTTTGTCATGGAGTGATGCCTAATTTGCATATTACTCTTTTATTAGATAGGATAAGAGAACATCATTGTGCTAAGTAACTACATTCTGAAGTATTAAGGGATAAAGAGAAGACATATGCAATCTACTTTTTCAAATGGTTCAGGGAAAATTACATATATGTCTACGAGTATGCCTGTATACACAATATATGTATGAGAGAGAATAAGAAAGCAAATGTAGCATATGGTAGAAATTGGAGATCTGAGTAAAGGGCTTTATAGGAGTTCTTCATGTTATTACATTCTTTCAGTAAGTTTGAAATTATCCCCCCTCAATTGTACATAGCATAATACTCATTTCTCTTATAAGTGGAACTATATGTCAGCAGTTTGGTGTATGTACCACTTCTCTTTGCCATCATGTTCTCTGTCTATACAGGGCCAGTGACTAGAGCTCTGAGGCAGGCACATGTTTGACAAGGCATTAAATAAAAAATAGAAACACAAGCACTGAACATCAGAGGCTAAGATATAAAAAATCCACGCATGTTTGCAAAACTTCCAAGCCCTTCCCTGCTGACATTAGAAAGGCACTGTTGCGTGTGTCCCATGTCCTGAGCTTCCCCCAGATAATCCCACATGACTTTCCCACTCACAAATTTTCCATTTGGTCACCCACTCAACCTTCAGCACTGTCATATCTTTTGCAGAGCTAAAAATAGCCCTTCTATCAAAGGGGAACTTAAATAAGGTACTATTTACAATTAAGAAGATAACTTCCCTAAAGGCTATTTTTTAAATGATGATGGTGCATCAGCAAATCCAAGATTCAGACAAAATACAGGCATGAAAGCATGCTCTGTTGCATGACATTTATCATGTATTCTTAGCTCGGTAGTAGGACCGCCAGCCCTGGAGTCAGATCTTTTGAAGTCAAATCCTGAATTTGTTCAGCTAGAAAAATTAGAGCAAGCTACTTAAACCTCCTGGTCCTGTTTTCTACATTTGTAAAACAGAGCTTGATAACATTGCCCGTGGATGAATCCCAGGCATTATGTAGAACAAAGAAGCCAGAAACAGTAGAGTCCATAAGATCTGATTCTACCTATATGATGTTCAAGAACGAGCATGACTATGGTGATAGAGATCAGAAAAGTGGTTACCTTTGTGTGGAAGAGCTAAAAATACTGATTGGGAAGGGGCATGGGGAGCCTTCTAGGTGTTAGAAATTAAATTTTCCTTCATTTGGGTGGTGGTTACACAGGAGCAAGTATATAAATATTCATTAAGCTGTACATTAAAAAATTTGTTACACCTCAACAAAAAAGTAAATAAAGTGAAAAACACAGTACCAACCAAATAGAACTATTGTAGGGATTAAATGAGGAAATGCATGCAAAGTGTCAAGTTCATATAACTCAGTGTTCTTATAACTACTTATTACAATAATAGAACTGTTATTTTTAAGAGATGAATCTACTTGTCTTTTTGCCACTCCTCAGTTCCTACAGTTTTTTCATACCACTTCAAACTTCCTTCTCGTGCCCTTGCATCTCCATGGTGTTCTCTCTGTATTTTGATAAAGGAATTACAATAGCTAGAAAAGTTTGAAGAGCATTTTGAAAGAAGCATGTAAGATGGCCAAAAGTATGTGCAGTTGGAAATAACACTAAATCAGAAAATCAGCGTGGAAACCATCAGATGTTAATGAACTACAGACCTAAGAGAGGTCATGTGGATGAGTAAGGCACCAGGGCCAGGTTTTCATGAAGTTCTAAATTCTAAAGGAAGTTTAAACTGAACAGAAGAAACTCAAGGAAAGGGTAAACAAAAAATGATGTCTTTAAAACATTTTTTAATAAAACATTACCAATCTATCCATCCCTTCTTAAAGGGCCCTTGCCCGGAAGTGCATTTCCAGCTGTCTTTGACCTGGTAGATTTTCTTAAGTGTTACTCTCAGGTCACACAGGAATTTTTTAAGACTTACCTTTATAAAAGCACAGCCAGAACCATTATCTGTAATGGTGAGACCAAGTGAATCCTCAGATTTATACACATTCACTTCTTTTTTGATGCCTTTCACATGGGCAAATATGAAATCTTCAAGACCTATTTGTGATCCTAAGAGTTTTTCCATGTCAACTTTAGGTGTGTTTAAAGTGCAATATAAGATCTGCAAGAAGAAAAAAAACATTGTAGGTCAGTTTCCATCAGGAAAACATTCTGGTCATTCATTTACCAAATAAATATTTGAATTTGAATAAAAATAGTCCCTGATTTGTGACATAAGAGGTTAGTTACATCAATGAAGTATAGGAAATAGGAAATATTGTCAATAGGGTGGTCAGGTGCTGGAAATTTTAGGGGAACACTTTGTAGGGTATGGGATTGTCTAACTACAATGTTGTACACCTGAAACTAATATAAAATAACATTAAATGTAAACAGTAATTTAAAAAAAACAATTTTGAAAAAAGATTATATAAACAATATTAGGTACTTTTTATTATTTCCCATAAACTAGGCAAATTACATCCATTATCTGCTTTAATGCTCACAATAACTTTATAAATACATTATCATCTCCCTATTACAGATGAGGAAATTGAGTCTTAGTGAGAGTAAATAATTTGCCTTAGGTCACTAAGCCAGTACTTGTCAGTCAAGATCCAGTTCAGGTCTTGCCAATTTCAAAGTGGTTTAATCTTCTGTCACCTCCCATTTACAGTGCTGAAATCAAGGGTTGTGTTCCCAAAGGTCAGGTCATGCTATCTCTGCCACAATGAAAATACATGCAAGACTATTTTTAAAAATTGGTAACAAAATTTTAATGAGGAAATTTTTGTTTTACATTACAGTGCTCAAGAAAAGTAATTTAACTAGTGAATGAGAGGCTAAAATAAAAATGTCTAAAATGAACCTTAAAGATTAATCCAATTCCTTAACTTTAAAAAAGAGGAAACTGTAATGCAGCTTGCCAAATTCACATGATGGTAGAGACAGAATAAAAAACGAGAACAATGGAAAGTTGTGTGGAGATTTTAAAGGCATTTCTTACATTGATCAAGCTTTTATTTGACCTCATTTTCCTTCAAAAATAGGATTCGTTTTACTGAAATCTGCAGTGCTATTCTTAAGTTTGTCAACTATCCTTTGGGTAATTTGTGGGCCCAAATACAAAACTATGGAAGAGGAGAAGGAGGAATGAAAACATGGGCTTGGTTTAGAACGAAGGTTCGACAAACACTTATTGAGTGCCTTCAAAACAGAACAGTTTTATACCAAAATGGCTAAACGAAAAATGTTTTTAATTTTAAGAGAGGGAGAGGGACAGAGAGAAAGACACATCCATGTGAGCGCAACATGGATTGATCGGTCGGCTGCTTCCAGCATGCGCCCCCACCAGGGATGGAGCCCACAACCTGGGCATATGCCTTAACCCTAAATTGAACTGGCAACCTCCTGATGCATGGGATAACATTCAACCCACTGAACCACACTGGCCAGGGCTAAACTTTTTTATTAAGTAATATTTGCCACAAAATATTGTTCGTCCTTTCATCCCGGAGCCTTGCTCCAACCCTCTCCCTATATTCCTAAGTTTCACGCCATTCCTAATTCCCACTGGAACCTTGAGCCTTATCATATCCATGAATCTCAGAAATGGTATAATTACGACTTACTAAATGGCTTTTTAAGCCACATCAAAATGTATCTGAATAGAAACAGCTCTCGCTGCTATACAGTTAAAAGTCCAGTGTGGCCTGCAGGCTCTGACCAAACCTTCCAAGTGTGTGAAAGAAGCTAGTGATGAGGACAGGTGAAGAGGCCTGCAGGGTACCAAATAAAAGCCTGCAAGGAAAACTACTGTCCCCACCCTCTCCTTTTCTCATCCAAGTCTATGAGCTGTGCTAACTGGTTGGCCAGTTCCCAGAGAGGACATAATATATTTGACTTTGAAGTTAGTGAGTTTTTGCAAATGTTCCTACTGTAAAAATTGTATTGTTCACAGGGGGGGGGAAGGTCATTCAAGACAAGAATGGCTCATATTTCTTATTTTAATGATAAAATCAATGGTTTAATTAGTACACTAACAAAAATCATTAATAATGGGTGGAGGGTCAAAGGAGTATGCATAGAAAACAGCTTTTCCTGACTTCCTTTCTCAAAATGATGAGAATAAAGGTTTTCTCCTTGTTCTTTTCCCATGAATCTGTTCCTGGCATTCATAATGGATCCGAAACACCACTAATATAAAAGCAAATTACCAGGTAGACGGGAAATAAAACATTAAAACTAACTGATAATATAACAGAGCAGGGGGGTAGGGAGGGCTAAAAAGGAAATTGCACACAAAATGAAATTCTAGTTCATAAGCTGCTCCCTTTCTTTCCATTTTTCACATGCTTCACCGCAAAGCAATTAGATTTCTTGTAGGTATACCCATTTTCCATTGTGCTCTCTCCCCTGCAAATAATGTTCCACTCCAGGTAGCCAACAGTTGGCAGGCAAGGCGTCATTTTTTTTCTGGAGGAAGGAATGGAGCCAGCTACATCCTTCATGGAATGGAGCTCCACGGGAAGCGGTGTTGAATACCTGCAGGAACGTAATGGTTCCTGGGAGGTGGAGTAAGAGCCAGTCCTCAGCAGCAGCAGGGTAAATAAAGCTCCATGGCTTCAGATCAACTCTTCACTGGAGAATAAAAACCTAACACTCCCACAGCCTCAATGCACAACTATCAGCACATCTATCTGTAAGTATGTGATAAAGATCTAGAAATGCAAACACATCCTCTGTACTGTATTTTGAACTAAAAAATAAGAAAGTGAAACACCACGTTCTAAATGTGCATTCATCTACCACTTGGCCCCTGCCTTTGCGAGGTTCTGTGCTGCACTCTGGATGTACAAAGAGTATGACCAGTGCAAATATGTAAGGACTTGCCCGGCTGACAGATGCTCCACTGAGGTACCGTGAGGCAACAGGAGCCAGTTGTCATTTATTAAAATCCATGAATATTTAAACCAAAGGGAACTCAAATACGTATTGTAAACTTTCCTGCTTTCACTCATACATTTCCTTCCATCCAAAATCTAAAATGCCTGTGTGCCCACTCCATCCCTATGCCCTTGTCCATTGACACTCTGTTCAAATGTGACTGCCCAGGTGGAATCAATCATGCTTTCCACTTTTCTCACATCATTTAAACCTCGTACCTCACTGCAGTATCTGAGTCGCCTTGCCTTGAAGTCTAGCTGCTGTAATACATATTTGTCACTCTCACGCTGTGAGAGATGAGAACCTGTTCATCTTCCTCAATCCTAGAATATCTAACAGTGCCCTGCTCAGTTATATCCCAATGGCATTCACAGGACACATTCACTTATCTCATTGAATACAACATACCTGTGTAGTAGTTGTATTATCCTCATTTTTTAGATGAGAAAATTATGATTTTATACAATTAACAGAGCTATAAAATGCTTAACGGTAGAAGATTTTAAAAAATAACAAGAAAAAAATACAGTGAGGCAGTTATATTATCAATGTTCCTTTAAGATATATTTGCTCCAGAGTATCCGTATACTAGATAAGATGTAATACTCTCAAGGCAAGATATCATATAAGGAAAATATCTATCCATTAGATAAAACTTTCTGAGGTTTTTCATTATAAACTGTAATGCTTAACATCTTCTGGGGTATCTATATTTGGTCTTGTACCACCATCATTGCCAATATTCATAGGAGAGTTGGAGTACTCATGACTTTTGATTTTCTAGAGCAGCAATGCCCAATAGAAGTGTAACACAAGCCAAATAATTCAATGCTCTAACAATCACATTAACAAAAGCAAATAGATTAAATTAATCTAATTTAATTTCTTCAATTATATAATCCTATACACCCAAAATATAATTTCAACATGTAATAAATATAAAAATTGAGATACTTTTTAAAAAATTTTTTGATTGATTTCAGAAAGGAAGGTAGAGGGAGAGCGAGAGATCAAAACATCAATGATGAGAGAGAATAATTGATAGGCTGCCTCCTACATGCCTCCTATTGGGGATGGAGCCCACAACCCAGATATGTGCCCTGACCAGGAATCAAACCATGACCTTCTGGTTCATAGGTCAATGCTCAACCACTGAGCCACATGGCCATGTGTATATAAAAGTACTATTTAAACTAAAAAGTTCTATATAAAAGTTATTGTTATTATTCCTGGAATACAGGTGCTTCTTGAATAATATACCTATGCTTAACAGCTTCTTAAATTGCATTACTTTTTCTAAAGATTACAGATTTTGCTGTTTTTTAATGTCACAACCAAACTAAATTTCATTTCCCCTCATAAATTATATTACCCTTTAATTTTCTTTGTTGTTGAAGGATAATTCATAGACAGTAATCTTACCATGCTTTATATACCAATTGCTACTATATGGTTCTTCTCACAGATTTATGATTTTTCATCCTTGAAACTCAATATGGCTAGGATGATAAAAGTCTGAATTACTGTGTAGAGCCCATTAACATATCACAAACAGATTACAAATGTAACAAAAACACATCAAAATTCATTTCTAAAACTCCAGGAAGTTCATTTTCAACTTCTTTTTGTTTAATGCTTCCCTTAAACAGGAACTGGGTTAGCCCAAGATTTCACATGTTCCAAAAATCTCTAGAAGAAATGATGGGTTTGTGTCATTGGCATTGCTTGTATTACATTATTTGTGGGTATGATTTTAAGTATAAGCAACTCTTGTGGTTATCTGAAACAGCAGGGTTAGTAAGTATTTTAATACTCCTTTCCTACATCTCAATCTACCCCCAAAAACCTTGCTAACGTTTTACATTTTCTAAAATAAGCATTATAGAAATACCAGCCAATGTCATTATAGAAAACAAAGAAAAGGAAGTGCATAATAATAGCAATAAACCTGGTAATTAACTAACCCATATTTTCATCAGAAGTTAATACCACATCTTTATACCCAAGAAAACCACTTGGATTATATTTCCTTTGTTAATGACGACGATTTTTATCTGGGCTGTTTTTATTACCTAAGTCTCAAAGACTTTTTCTCAAAAACAGAAAAAAAACTTATCTTACCTCTGTCTGGTTAATTACCCTTAAAACATCAGGAATTAAAAACAATCTGAAACTAAGAACAAAATCATTATTGAGGGGGAAGGATTACCCATTTACTCTGAATGCTTGAACAGAGGAAGTAACTTTAGCCACGCCACAGTGGCAGACTTGTGTTACTCAAAACTCTTCCCTAAAGCTCTGGGTATCTTATCCAACACGACTCCCCAAAAATATTTGGTAAATGTGTTGTATCAAGGAACTTCTAGAGCTCAAACAATTCTTCAGTTATAGTCACAGGCTGGGGCACCCGCTCATCCCTCTGCCAGGGGTCCTCAAACTACGGCCCTCGGACCACATGCGGCCCGCCGAGGACATTTATCCGGCCCGCCGGGTTTTTTTGACGCCTTGTTTTTTTTTACTTCAAAATAAGATATGTGCAGTGTGATTAGAATTTGTCCATAGTGTTTTTTTAAACTATAGTCCAGCCCTCCAACGGTCTGAGGGACAGTGAACTGGCCCCTGTTTAAAAAGTTTGAGGACCCCTGTGAGTCTTAGCTGTACACAGTGTATACACACTGGCTCCCACTTCCAGTGAAGTACTGTGAGAGTGAAGAAACTGGGGAGATAAAGTTCTAGAAGAATTTTTTTAATCAAAAGTAAGGTCAAAAAACACTAATTGATTATTTATCTGTACTAGGTACTTTCACACATTATCTCATTTAATTTTTACAGCAATTTCGGGAGTGGTATTAGTATACCATTTTCTACAGGTTAGAAAATAAGGGCTTGCAAAGGTAAACTGGCTTGTGGTGAAGTAGCATTTGGTACAAAGGTAACCGCAGCCCTGATTGTTCAACTCCAGGCTCTTCTTCTGGCAGTTTTGCCTCTCTGCCACCTCACATCTGCATTCAGACACCTAAGTTACTGATCACTTCGTAAAGCATCGGCTCAACTCGTCTTGTGAGTCAGGTTATAAGGCAGGCATTACCATTTGTCTAGGGTCACATGGCTAGTCAATAACAGAGTCAAAACGGGAATTCGGACTTTTGGGCTTTTTTAACCCATAATACTGTTCCAGTGACATAAATGTAAATTCGGCTCTGAATTTAAAACCTCTAGAAGGCAGAGACTACACAGTTTTCGGTTTTTACCTATATGGAGCCAAATACACTGTTTATTTAGTAAACCAGCCACTTCCTAAAAATGGTGAAGACAGCTTAAAGTATCTATGCATAATTGGACTTTAAAAGTCAAATGTATTAGGTGATTAATAAATATAAAAATATGAATAACATCATTTAATTTGATCTATTTTGAATAAGTAATTTTTAAATTATTTCTTCCAGTTAAATCATTTTAAAACTGAGAAGTTATGCCCTGGTTGGTGTGGTTCGTTGGTTGGAGCAGCATCTATATACCAAAAGTTTGCGGGTTCGATACCCAGTCAGGTCACATAAAGAAGGCAACCAACAATGTTCTCTCCCAAAAAGATGTTCCTTTCTCTCTCTCTTTCCTTCTATCTAAAATCAATACACATACCCTCAGGTGAGGATTAAAATATAAAATAAAAACAAAACTTACAATAAGTTTATTTGTATTATAATTTATTTGTATTATAAACACAGTACGATAATTTATCTGTATTATAAATACATTCAAAATCTAAGAATAATACACATAATAAATTTCTAAGATTTGTTATTAAAAATACATTTTTTCATCAGACAGTGCCTTCGCCTTAACCTTGTCAACAATCACTGTCATCTAGAAATAAGTTTCACAGTTTAGAAAAGATATAAAATTGGCTCCAAGACAGAGATTTGGAAACCTGATATTGCATGCTCTATTTAGACCTTCACAAGGATATAGTACAAAGCCCTGCCTCAGACTGTGTAGAACTTTCTGTAAATGATTCACTTCTAAATTAGCCGTGGGTCAGCCGTGGCCAGCCTGAAATAAAAGGTGAGTCATCCTTTGTAGTCTTCCTTCTCTGGTGCCACTGCTTTTCTTCCCCCAGTATTTTTAATAAGCAAAATAACGTGACAAAAGCAATTTATCCAAAAAAAGAGGGGGGGAATCAAATTCACATTTTTTAATCCATCAAATGACTTCCCAGAGTAAGCAAAATAATTATTTTATTTTGTTAATGAAGTCCCATCAAAGCAACTACGTGTCAAAGAAAGTCAAAAGCTCCGATCAATTCTTGAAACACAGAAAAGGTGAAAGGAATAGGGCATAGGATTTAGTCTTGCCTTTGTGGACATTACACAGACACTAACCCAACAAGTAAGATAAATCCAATATCTGTCGCTATAAATAGCATCCTCTTCCACAATATTCTTCCAGTCAGAGGAGTTATCTGAGCTCCATCCTACTCTAAAAATGCTACGAGGTTACCTGTCAACTTAAAATACATCATAAATCACTGCTATATCCCCCTGTCAGGTACAGCCTCAAAGTTTCCAGCTTTCTAACCCACTTCTTTTCTCCAAAGCCTCCTCCTGCTAGGCACTTAGGAAGGAAGGAAAGAGAAAGGGCAAGGAGAGACTAGCAAGGAGACATTTCACATCTCCATGTAAACAATGGCAGCGGCGCAGAAGGGCGGTTTATGAAACATGATATTATAAATTATCATCACTAGTAAAGAGACCTTGGTCAGACGTTCCAGTGTACCAAATAAATACACAAATGTAATTTATTTTAACATGGCCATTGGATCCCAAAGGTCCTTAAACACAATTTTAATATTTTTTAATACATTTTATTGATTTTTTTACAGAGAGGAAGAGAGAGGGATAGAGAGTTAGAAACACCGATGAGAGAGAAACATCGATCAGCTGCCTCCTGCACACCTCCTACTGGGGATGTGCCGCAACCATGGTACATGCCCTTGACCGGAATCGAACCTGGGACCCGTGAGGAGGCCGCAGGCCGACGCTCCATCCACTGAGCCAAACCGGTCAGGGCAAAACACAGTTTTAAAGTTTGACAGAATGCTCAGCACTGTTTTCATATTAGCTCAGGAAGCAGATGTACCAGCCTTACAGTGAAATGTCTACAAAGCATGTGATGTTTTACAACCACCCTAATAAATCACGGAAAACTGAAAAGCAGGCATGGCGAGCCGCTCCGTGTCGAGATGGAGTGACGGGGGAGGGTAGTCTATTCCCTTCTATTTCCTAGAACAAAATTTCTGACAATAGAGATGAGCCCTTTGTGGGGGAAAACTGGGCCATGTGTGAAACTATAAACATCTTGAGAGAAAGATTGAAATTGATTTTTTCTTCTAAAACTAGGACACCTGAAAGGAAATGTACTATAGAGTGACAGGGTGAGAAGTGACAAGGGAAAATGTACTAGCACTACAGCGTTCCCCAGGCCAGAGGGGACAAAGAGTTGAGGGAAGGGGATGGAGGCTAGAGCACTGACCACCATAAACGCTTAAATTGTGCATTAGAAAATTTGAGAAGCATTAAAAAACGTGCCCATGGGCAGGGCCAGTGTGACACCGTGAGTTTAGCCCTAAATCTGGAGAGTATGTGTGAAGATTCCTCTAGACTCGGGGTCTAGGCCCAATTTTGAACTGACACCCAGGGGATAGAGAGGCCCAAGAACTGAGGCCTGGAAGAGGCGGAGAGGAGCTGCCAAAAATAGAATCCTGTCACCGAATCGGAAACACCTAGGCACAGCCTTGGTGGAAAACGGTCACCTTTGCTTGGAGTTCTTACGAGCTCTGGCTCCCCAATCTGAGCAGCTCCTTCCCACCCTCTGCATACCAGCATTCCTGCCAGGCCTGCCTGTGAGACGCCTGGGACTGGGCAGGCAAAGAAGAGGGAAGGGGGACCCAGCAGTGTCAGGAGGTGTCCCAAAGAAGCTGGCAGGCTCCCCCAGGACTCCATCCCAACTCCCAGGAATGTGTCACCACACCAGAGCCAGGACAAGGAGTACCAGTGTCTCCTGGCTCCAGGCTCGGTGCTGACTCTGCGCCCTCACTACCTGCTTCTATTTTTAGGACCGCACTCTCCTCGCCCCACCTCATCCCTAAATGCCTGCAGTTCAAAACCTTCCTTAACTGCTCAGGAAACTGGGCTTGTGTATTGTTCGTGCTTAATTCACAAATGGATGATAAACCTTCTCACATATCTTTCTTCTTTCTCCTTTTTTAGTGGGCAGTTTGGTTATACTGAGGATGGCACAGGTCCCAGTGAGTTACCCCTTTCACTCTCTGAAGGGTCTGGGTTTGGAATATAAATTATGGGGCCACCTATTTTGAATGCATCCCCTATCTGATCAAATAAACACATTCCCATTTCAGAGTGGTAAGATGAAGACAGCACGAGATTTTAAAGTAAAAATAAAAACACAGGACTTGGATGTTGAGGAAAAGGAATGGTGGAGTTTTTCCGTCCCTTAGCATCTAAGTAATCTTCCCCAAAAGCAAAAATCAATGTCTGTGACTTGAGCACAGTTAAGATTCTAGAAGACTTAAGTGTGGGGAGAATTGAAAATGAGCTCTAAATGTTCAGTGGGGAAAAGAAGGTAGAATAATAGAATTAAGTGCTGAGATAAAGCATGTCACAGCAATTCTTTATGCCTAGAAACAGGATACAAAGAAATATGGGGCCTGATCAGAATCACTTGACCTATGAACCAGGAGGTCACGGTTCAGCCCTGGTAAGGGCACATGCCCATGCTGTGGGCCTGATCTCCAGTGGGGGCGGGGGGGGGGGGTATGTGTGTGTATGTGTGCGGGAGGCAGCCGATCAATGATTCTCTCTTATTGTTGATGTTTGTATCTCTCTCCCTCTCTCACCCTTTCTCTCTGAAATCAATAAAAATATGGTTTTTTCTAAAATAAATATGGATTTTACTGACGAGTTATTTTTGGCTCAGGAGTAATAAGCTCTGACAAATGCAATGCAAAACAATTCTGAATAAAGTGGTATATTCAATATTTCCCAAGTTTAATTGGGATCTTCCACTTTGTTGATGGAAATGGTTTATTAGGTTTACACTACACTGTCTTGAAGAAGCCTCATCATAATAGTCCAGAACAGTTACTATAAAATAGAACGTCACACTGAGAAAGCTCAGTTTGCAGATCATATATAGAGATATAGTTTTAAATGTGTTTTATTTATTTCCTGGGGTTAGGCAAAGGTAGGAGAATGAAAATTATAGAGATCTGGAAGAGAAAATTTATAAGAAAAAATTGCAAGTATATATAAATTGACCAAAAAAAGACATATCATTTTTTTAGAGAAAGAAGGAAAGAGAAGTAACATTTATTGAACCATTGTTCTAGATATCTAACATTCGACTTCATTCAATTCTCACAACAATCCTATGATTATTTTTATATTTTCCAGTCAGAAATTGAGGCTATATGGTGGCATCTCCAGGATCAAACCCAGGGCAAGCCACCCTACCCTGAAACTCATCTCCCCACAGGATTGATCCCAAAGCTTTTCCATATATCGCCCTGACTCTCTTATCTATCATAGAACCCAGTAAACCTGTGAAATTGTCACAAATTTTGAAACATCGCAAATTTAACAAACCAACCACATGTTCCACTCTGTATAAGTACAATCCTAGAATACTGCTGCTAAAACAAAGACTGTAAAACCAACAGGAGGTCTTTCTACTGGTTTCCAAACCTCTTTCTCGCATTCCCACTTTTTCCCCCTTACCTCCTAACTCCACAGTGTAGAGCAAGGACTTAACCTCAGGCAATCTGACATATAGCAATATTGCTAGGGGGTAGGGTGATATTGGCCTCTAATGAAACAGGTGGAAATTCTGTGGTGGCTTTTTGTTGTTACAATGATTGCGTGACACCACTGGCATTTGGGAGAGACAGGCGATGAGGTAAGAAGACTACATGAACTCCATCACTCAGTGAAGAACTGTCTGGCATTCCACATGATTTTCAAATGTCCTACTAGAGAGCCATGTTGGAAAAAGAAAATATATGTATATCCTCCTATATAATAACGAGCTAATATGCAAATGGTCACCAAGCCCTCAGGCCAGTACCCCGAAACAGCTCAGACACTCAACACTGGGAAGAGAAGAATGGGGACCAGCCAGGCACAAATGAGTTCATGAGAGAGGAATGGGGATCAGCCAGGCTGCGGCCTGGGAGAGGGACAAGCTGCCCGCCCCATGGTCTCAGGCACCCGTGGCTGCAGCCCAGGAGAAGCCACCCACTCATGGTCCCCTGTGGCTGCAGCCGACCTGGGCAATCAGCTGGAGAAGGGAATCCTGGGCCCAGGTGCGGGGCGAGACAGAGGCGATTAGGGGAGATCAGGCCAGCAGGGGAGCAGTAAGGGGTGATCAGGCCAGTAGGGGAGCAGTTAGGGGCAATCAGGCAAGCAGGCAGGCGAGCAGTTAGGAGCCAGTGATCCCGGATTGTGAGAGGCAGTTGGACATCCCCCAAGGGGTCCCGGATTGGAGAGGGTGCAGGCGGGCTGAGGGACACCCCCTCCCCTGCACAAAATTCATGCACCAGACCTCTAGGAATTATATAAGCCTAGACCCTAATTCTGTGTTACAGATAAAGTATATTTTGTTAAGGATTTTCCTGAAGTCCTGGCCAGGTAGCATTGTCCTGATATACCAAGGTTACAGGTTTCCCCAGTCAAGTAGAAAAGTAGAGCAACAAATAGCTCATTCATTCTCTCTCTCTCTCTCTCTCTCTCTCTCTCTCTCTCTCTCTCTCTCTCTCTCTTTCTCTCTCTCTTCCCCTTCCTGCCTCCCATCTCTCCTCCTTCTTCTTTCTCTTTAACTGCAATAAATTAATTAATTGATTGATTTTCTGGGCTGCCTTTGTAAACCAAGGTAATTGTGCAGAATCTTACCAAGGATTATACATAATTTCAGAAAATCAAGTCACTGACAACAATGCTGATCATGTTATTTGAATTTTCAACATAAAAAAAATTATATATCAGCCCTAGCTGGTTTGGTTCAGTGTATAGAATGTCAGCTTGTGGACTGAAGGGTCCCAGATTCAATTCCAGCCAAGGCACACGTCCAGGTTGTGGGCTTGATCCCCAGGAGGGTGCGTGCAGGAGGCAGCTGATCAATGTTCTCTCTCGTCATTAATGTGTCTAACTCTCCTTCTCCCCTCCTCTCTGAAATCAATAAAAAAAAATAATTTTTAAATAAGTATATCAATTGTCATTAGATTATGCAACTCTATCAACATCTAAGGGATAAATATTATTTGTCCCTCATTTAAAATATAAGATATAAAGGAAAAAAAGAGTCAACAGTCAGTTGAATGTTGTCTTTTGTTACTGTTTGTTAGTTTGTTTTTAGAAACTTTATGTTCCATCAACCTTATTTCCATTCTGTTCAGAGTTTGTGGGTGAACAACTAGGACCATTTAGTGGTTGTTCCTACCCATTCGAAGGCCTGAGCAGTGCGGGCTGAGACCAGTCTTGGGTGGCAGCTGAGTGCTCAGGGCTTCAGCAGAAAACTGCTGATGGGCACAGAGAGCACCTGCGCCTTCAGACCTGTCTGCGACCCCAGGCTGAGCAGCAGTGAACTCAGAAGCTAGAGTAGCCCATTCACCCCAAATTCCTCCTGGGACACAGCCCTTTCAGCAGCGGCCTGCTCTTCCTTTTCAATCTCTTCAGGATCCCTGTCAGAGATCAGGCATAACCTCCTATGGTGTTCACAGGAGATGGTGTCATGCATGCACAGTACTTCCCCGACCAGCACCCACCACATCAGACCCACTGAGTGAGGCCCCTCGTTGTTGCAGGGATGGCAGTGTCCACATAGTGCAGAGGAGAGTCTGTTACACAGGGCGATGGTGGGCAGGTTAACATGAGGCGCCTCTGTGAGAGGCTGGTGCTCAGCCCTGGGGTCAGTAATCACCAGCAGTCTTGGCTCCTGGAAGGCTGCCTGGATTTGGTTGGTAAAGGTTTCAGGAGTGAAGCAACAGCAACAGGAGTGGTTGCAGTGGCAGCGGCAAACTTCAGCACAGCTCGCTGGCTGGTGTTTCTGAACCACATGACACCGACATCAGCGGGGTGTTCAATGGCAACAATGGCACAAGCTGCCAGCAAGAAGTTCTTCCAGGTTCTCCTCAGATTCCTGCTGTCGTTGCCATCAGGCTTCCTTTTGTAGATGTACTGCTCCATTTGGAAGTCAAGGTTGGTGCCACCTAAGTGGGTTCCTGCTGCAAGGAATTTGAGGACTCCTCCTCCTTCATTGGTAGGGCATCGAGGGCTCTGGACTTAGTGAAAATTTCCCTGTAAGTTACGTGGGAACTGAGAAAACGGTGGTATGGAGCCTCCTCTGGGTAGCACAGAAGCTCTTACTCTGTTTAAATCAAAACTTATTCACTAGAAGTTAGGCACAAGCACCTGACTGCTACATTATGTCTTCTAAGATAGATTTTCCAAGTACTTGCATATTAAAATCCGTATTTGTTTCTAATATTAGAGGTAAGGCAGACATTAATTTTTTTAAGTTATGAGTATAGGTAAGTAATATTATTTAAAACTTTATTTCAGGATCGTAAAAGTGGTGCCATAAAATATTTGATGCATGGCCAGTGTGCCTCAGTTGGTTGAGCATCATCCTATGCGTGGAGAAGTTTCCGGTTGATTCCTGTTCAGGGCAAATGCCCCGGTTCTCAGCTCCGGTTGTGGGTGTGGTCCCCAGCAGGGGGTGTGCAGGAGGCAGCCGATCCTTAATGTTTTTCTCTCTCCCTTCTTTGCTCTCTAAAATCAATAAAAACATTTTAAAAATATTTGTTATTAAAGGAGAACTTTTGGTCCAATGAGGTTAAGAACGACTTATGTAAAGAAAAGAACATAAGCTTTGGAGTCAGATAAACCTAAGATCAAAGACATCTCTTTGAACTGTGTGACTTGAGAGATTTCCTTTTGCTCAGAGATCCAGCTGCCTCGTCTACAGATTGTAATCAGTTATGGGGGTTCTGGTAAGAATTGCTCTTTCAGACAAGATAACACAGGTTAGGTGATGATGATGGTAAGTATTCAATGATAATTTATTTCTTCTTAATGCTCATATATGCTTCTCTTCCCCCAATCACTTCGCAGAAAATTAAGATAGGGTGGGGAAAGTATAGAAGATACAGGAGCAGAAAGGGAGAGACAGGAATCACAACCAGCACCTGCTACCTACCCACACCCGGAGCCAGCAGAAAGACCTCCTGTTGGTTTTATGCTTTTAGCGAGAAGGTTCAGGTGGTTAAATTGGGTTCTGGCCCTGGGTCATGAAGGACGTAGTGTTCATACCAATCACATAACCACTGCTACATTAATGCAATAAACACATATGTAAATTCTTTCAAGAATGGAATAGAATTACCATTTTCTCAACCTTGTCACAGTGTGTCCCTTTAAGCCCCTTACAGTTAGCACTGTAACTTAAGAACTGTGACTTTTACAGACTGAGATGTAGGTCCTGGATTTCAGCCATTTCAAAAAAAAAAAAAAAAAAGCTGGAACTGTTCTTTGGCATGTGATTTGATTATCTCCAGGGAGATGTTTATACAAAGCAAATATACTTTCTAAATGTTCGGATTCTTGAGCCTCTCAGTTACCACTTATCGTGGATCAGATAAGTTTCTAAAAAAAACACTCTATCACGGACAGGGTCAAAGGTCTCTTCCGGCCTTTCACTGATCCAGAGAGGCCACAGGGCCTCCTTGGTACTAGTCATGCCAAGCTTCCGCTTCTCACCACACACTTCGATCACCCACGGAAGCCTCAGAAATCTCACCACACCCAAGCTGCAGGGCTAGTGTCTGAGATAAATGAGAAAGGCCAGGGGGGTTAGATCCCAGTCCAGAGCAGCAGTGACAGGCTGCGGTTGGCTTCCTCTTTTCTTTGTCTACCTCAGCAAGTACCTAGCCCAAAGGGTTTTGTTAATCAGGAATGTCAATCTGAGTAATTCAAGGAACACCTTTGTTTACCTCAGGTGATGGGGGCTTATCCAAGAAGCAAAGAAGCACAGACAACCTTTTCAAGAAGACAAGTAGACTTAAAAATTGACTCATTGCCCGTAAAGACACACACACTGGTGACTTTCTGGGATGCCACAAGGACCCCAGTGACCCTGCCATTCCCAGGTTTCCCCTTTCTTAGGTTCACACCTTTGCTTCTGCTACTATCAACTGTGCAGAACGGAAGTACAGTGTACTCCTAATTGGGTTAAAAGAAAAGTGAGAAGGGGGAGTTATACTCATACAGATATGCATGTTCCTTTACACATACATACCTACTTACAATTTCATACAGTGTTTTCTGAAGGGATGGTCCAGAAAGTGCCACAGCAAAAGTTTCTGGAAAAGAGAACTGGGGAACCACAGTAATGGGTGACCCACTTGCTCTTCATTTTTACTATGTGCATAGATTATTTTTTTCAATTAAGATAAAAATTGGTTTTAACATTGTTTTGGCTGTAGCTCTGCTGTGGACTGCTTCACAGAGTAATTTCTTTCAGCAGCCTGCAGAAGCAAACCAAAACCTAAATCTATACGTGCCCCAAGGTTAAGAAATCAAAATATAAGGGCAAACAGCCAATGAGGTTTTCCCAAATAATTCGATTGCTTAAGTTCTAGCCAATCAAATAATGTTCTCTTATAAAAACCTTGCCCCTATCTCCTATCTCTGGAGGGCACCTAACCACTTGTGGTTTGATGCTGCCCAAATTCTAACCAATTTTTGCTCAAATAAAACTCAAAAATTTTTATATGCCTCAGATTCTCTTTCAACAGAGTTAACAGGGAAAGAGTAGAAGAAAAAATTTCAGGTAAAGGGAAGAATGATGCATAAAAGTCATAGGGAACTGGAAAAAGTTTCATGTTCTGGATAGGATATGGAAGATACCTGCCAAACCTCTAATTCAAGAAATCTTGCTCGTGATCCTCTCCCAACAGGACCCCTTAAACCACTGTTCACCTGTCTTTGTACCACATGACCCTGCACATTAGACCAGAGATGAGGCCCTGACCCAGAGGCCCAAGAGTCCTGCCCCACCTGCACTGCCCCCTAACTCACCAACACAGAGACTCTCTCCTGGGGAGTTCGAATTTGACACAGAAGGAGGCACGAAAAAGTCGAGAGGTGAAGAAACAAGGGATACAGAAAGATGATGCAATAAGAGCCATAAAGGTACAAAGTCAGAAGGATGAAAAGAGAGAATTAGTCAAGAACAGAGTAAGAAGCAGGGAGAGAGAGAGGCCGCGATAGAAGGTGGAGGATACCTTGACGTGTTCATGATTCTCCAGAGTCTAGAGCTACTATTTTCACCTGGACAGCACGAATTATGTTCTAGATGTCCATGACACCTGACTGCCCAGCACAGAGGCTTATCTCCCTATAACCTAGTAATATAAACAATCAAACACATGCATGCAATTGCCCAACATAACCTAAGTGTCCCCATCTCTTACAACCTATATGAGCCTTCCATGCCCACTGGAGTGCCAGGAGCCCGTGAGAAAAGGAGCCAGCCCTCAGCTTGTGAGGAAATAGGGGCTTTGAGAGTGGTTGGCATCTATCCAGGAATTTGGACGTCATTCTAGAATTGCCTCCACCCTGAAACTTCAGGAGATTTCCAGAACAAAAAACAACAGTCTTATCCAATTATCTGGGTTTTTTTTAATAATATATTTTTATTGATTTCATAGAAGAAGGGAAAGAGAATGACAGAAACATCAATGATAAGAGAGAATCATTGATCAGCTGCCTCCTGCATGCTCCTATTGGGGATCAAGCCCACAACCTGGGCATGTGCTCTTGCCAGGAATCAAACCGTGACCTCATGGTTTGGGTCAACACTCAACCACTGAGCCACACTGGCCAGACTTATCCATTTCTTATCTTCCTGTTAGCAAGGAGGTTTTATAAAATAACTGGTCAGATTACCATCCCAGTTCTCAAAATGAGTCATGTTTGTGTTTGTTTTGCTTTTTGGGGTTTTGTTGCTGAGTTTTTCATACAAAAAATGAGGCTAATGCTCATGAGGGAGAATAAGCATACATAATGATTGTAATATATTTAGAACATTTCAGATGATACTATGCAATTCCAGAAAATGCCATTATATCCAACTTAAACCAAACATTCATAAAGAAGACATAGTGAATGGATGGTTGATTACATCTCTATTCAACATGAGTCACTCCTCTTCTGAAAAACATTTGAGTTATTATCATTGCCTATAGAATAATATATGAACAACTTCAAGGACATTTGTATTCTTACTATCTACATTGTCAGCTTTATCTGCTACTGTATCCACAATTCTTTATTTATCAGACATTTATGGAGCAGCTAAACCATCTAGTGACTCTAGGAACAAGCTTTATTTCTAAAGTCTCAGCCTCAGAAAGAAGTAGAGGGACAGTTAGATGAAGTTGGAGCAGTAGGCACAGGATATAGGACTCAAGAGGCAGCAGGAATAAGAGACACTGTTTGGCTGGTGGGGGTTATTTGTAAGTGCTATGGTCTAAATGTTGTATATGCTCCAAAATTTTTTTTCAAAATATTGAAATCCTAACCGCCAAAGGGGATAGTATTAGTAGTAGGTAGAGTCTTAAGCAGTTTCTTAAGTCATGAGGGAAAAATGTTAGTGCTTCATCAGAGGGGTTCCAGAGAGACCAGCCCCTCCCACCATGTGAGGACATAACAAGAAGGCATCGCTTATGTACCAGAAAGTGGGCCCTCTCCAGGTGACCATGCTGATGTCATGATCTTAGATTCCCCAGCCTCCAGAACCATAAGCAATACTTTTCGTTGTGTGTGATCTACCCAGTTCATGGTATTGTAAGTACTTGAGAGCCCTAAAGGATTTTTTTTTTTTTGAGATACATATGATCAGAGCATTAAAATAGAAGATGGATGGGATCAGGGAAACCATATTCAGATGCCTCTTTAGAAAGCACCTTGGACTAATCCAGCAATGACAACTGTCAATGCCGCCCAGCCAAGGGACCAGGACCATCAGGAATTCTCACCCCCACTAGCTTTTTTGCAACTTACAACAAGGAAGACAGCACACCATGGTGAACTGCAGGGGGTGGAGGGGGGGTTACTTAGTAAGAGAGTGTTGGAAGGACTTGGGCTTGTGCTAGGCGATTTGGGGGCAGGTCCGAGGACATGTGGATTTGCTCTGGGTAAGATACTGCCAGGAAATGGGTGCAATGGGGTCACCTGGTCATTTTTGCAGTTTGGACAATGCTCATGTTCGTGTCTTTTCAAACATGATTACAGAGTATTCTTATTTTTGTTTTGATCCATCACAGTCAGAGTGGGCTTAGCAGAGGTCAGCGTTCTGTGAAACCATTTATGTCAAACAGGAGACGTGCAAGGCCCACCTGAGCGTGTCAGGCCAGCTCCCAGATATCAGAGGCTGCTTTTCTCCCTCTCAACACTCTTTCTACTCAACATGTTGGGCTCCATAGTTCTCAGAGCTCAATAGTAAAATTCACACTGAATTCCCAATTCCTTCATTTTTGGTGTGTTTTTGTTATTTGTTTTTCTTTGGAGGCCCATATGCAAGCCAGCGACCCCCGTTTCACTCTGTTCTTCCTAGAATTCCTATTTATGAAGCAGAAAGCCACGGTTTCCCTTGCCAATTATCTGCCTTGCTGGGAAATGATGAAGTCCACAGTGTAGTTCATGTTCTCCAGAAGCGCCACATAAATACAGAAGATTGACTTTACAAGAGCTCAGTGCCAGCAAGTTGAGAAAAGGAAGCAGCTTCTGGGAAGCTTCACAAGGCAGCTCCCCATACACTGTAATTCATCAGGAAGCAATTTTGCTTGCAAACGGAGCCTCCAAATTCATAATTTCTGGAATCTGTAGAGATGCATTCCACACAAATGCCTCTTACTTAGCTTCCCAGTCTCCATCCTTCACCCTCTTACTCCTCCTCCCCCTTCAAGATACATGTGATGTTCCTCACTCCAACCTCCATCCCAGACTGGTCTCTTTCTTCATACTACAATCTATACTAATAAAAGGGTAATATGCTAATTAGACCGGACATCTTCCGGACAACTGTCCGGACATCCTTCCGGACAAAACCACAGTGGCGGAGTCGAGGCAGAGGTAGTTAGCAATGATCAGACCAGCAGGGGAGAGTAGTTAAGGGGATCAGGCCAGCAGGGGAGAGCAGTTAGGGCAATCAGGCCAGCAGTGGACAGTAGTTAGGGGGATCAGGCCAGCAGGCAGAGTTGTTAGGGGTAATCAGGCAGGCAGGCAGGTTAGCGGTTAGGAGCCAGCGGTCCCAGATTGCAGGAGGGATGTCTGACTGCTGGGCCTAAACCAGCAGTTGGACATTCCCCTGAGGGGTCCCAGATTAGAGAGGGTGCAGGCCAAACTGAGGGATACCCTTTCCCCATGCACAAATTTTGTGCACCAGGCCTCTAGTATTAAAATATTAACACCCACATGAGATACTGGTATTGTAACTGGTATTAGGGCTTTGTGTTAAAGCTACAGGATTTTAAGTACTATATTTATGAGGCTTCTTTTATTCAACAAATAGTTTCTGAGTTCAAACTGTGTTTCAGATACAGTTCCAAGCCTTTGGGGCTACATCAGTAAACAAAATAGACAAAATCCTTGCTACATCAGTAAACAAAATAGACAAAATCCTTGCTTCCTGATGAATTACAGTGTGATACATGGGGTGAGGGAAGACAATAAACAAAACGGATAAGTTAAATATACATAGGATGTCAGTGTCCATGGAGGAACATTGAGTGAGGAAGGGAATAGGGGTGTTGTAGTTTTAAATGGGATGATCAGTGCCATTAAAAGAAGAGCAATTGCAAGAGGTGCAAGTGTGGCTACAGCCAGTGCGAAAGCCCTTAGGCCCCAGAGTTCAAGGAACAGCCAGGAAACTAGCTGAAGCCGAAGGAACAATGATGCTAGAGAGGGAACAGGGCCGGTAGCCCATCGTTGGATTTTGGATTTTTGTTCTATGTAAGATGGGGAGTTTCAAGCAGAGAGAGAAGACACAGAATGTATCTCATTGGAGATAGCAAATTTTAAATTTTGCTCCTAGAGAGAAATGGGGTAATAGCAACAGGCATGGGAGCAGGTGACAAGAGAAGGTCTGTTTCATTTTTTAGAGACATAACAGCATGATTTTATGTTGAAGATGGGGTTTGCCTTTTCTGGTTCCCAAGGACACTGCTTTATTTGACTGCCTTTATGTATTGAGAAGGGGCTGTCTTTGCTTGATCCACTTATTCAATGAACTATTTAATATGGCCAAGTTAAAGGAAGTAATTTCTGAAACATAAAGAAACTTGAGTTTTTCGTTTCTGGACATGTAAAGTATCGAACTACAAAACTGATTTCTTAAAAAGCTCTTTCAAATTCATTATCTTTTTCCTACAATCTTTTCCCATAATAGAGAATTAAAAAAAACATGTCATAGCACAAACTACTTGCTAAATAACTACAGTGGTCAATTATTCAAAATGCCCCTTCAATAAATTTTATGACTATAGCTCAAGAATTTAATGATCAACTAATTAAATTAATATAACCTGAATATTTTTAAATGATACTAAACTTTTTATAAAACTGCCCTGCATTAATGTTATGAGTTAACTATTCTTTTAGACAAGATTAATTTACTTTCTCATTTAGTTATTTAGTAAAAAACAAAACAAAACAAAACAAAAAACAACAGTTAACTGTAAGGGATTTTTGCATAACTGCCCATCTGTTTCAAGGTAATGACCACAGACTGTACCCTGCAAGTGAGTCATAGGTATTGTTAGCTTCTTCCTTCAGGGACCATGAATAAGTGATAAACCAAAATTGTCAGTTTCACAACAGCATCTTCTTGAGGCAATAGTTTGAGGCTTTAATTGAAGAGACAATTTTTTTAAAAAGAAGCTTTGCTGGCTTGTTTTTGGAGTTTGAGTACAGTGACCAAGAATCTCATAGTTGCTATGTAATGGACTTGGAACCAGAAAACCTGGATTTGAATCTTGGCTCTGTCCCTGACTCTGGACAAGATGCTCAAAGGCTCACTTAGCCCAACTGCAAAGTGAAAAGAATCCTTGCCTCTGCTATGGTGAGAATGGAACGATCACACACCAGCCATCATTGACTCCCAGTAAATTTGCCTGAAATAGCTGCACCAGACATCAGGTCAGGCCAAGTACTTCCCTATTTTCCTCAGAAAAGAACTCCTCATACATTTATATCTTCACTAGCGGCCCAACCCATGAAATTTGTGCAAGCAGCTTGGCCCTCACAGCCAGGCATTGTCTGGAAGGTCATCTGGAAGGACGTCTGGAAGGTCTTTTGGCTGTCCAGTCTAATTAGCATATTATGCTTTTATTATTATAGATAGCCACCTCTCTAGAGAAAAGGTAGGACTTCTGAGTTAGCCTTGTGTTCAACCTAATAAGGGGGAAATTTTTTTGTTTTGTCCCCACTGACATGTCAGAAGTTTACATCACTATTTCTCTTGCAGAGGGAATAGGATGGAAAATGGGATCTGATTGGTGTTTGTTTTATTTTAATAAATGACTTCTATTTCAAACTTACTGTGATACTTATCACCTACTATATTATAGTAGCCAATACTTTATCCTGGATATACTTAATTCTTTTTAATCCAAATAGAAAACATGCATTAATGTTTGGTATAGGCATAAACATCTAATATAATAAAAGAGTAATATCCAAATTGACCATTACCCAAGACACCTAAGCCACACCCACCAGCCAATCAGAGTGGCTATATGCAAATTAACCCAGCCAAGATGGAGGCCAGCAGCCATGGAGCTAGAGCAAACCAGAGACTTCTGTTGCAACTGCCTGCCTAGGCTGGCTGAGCCTCTGCTCACGGCCACGCCCACCAGCCAGTCAGAGCAGCTGTATGCAAATTAATCCAGCCAAGATGGAGGCTGGCAGGGTGGCTCTGCACTGGGAGCCTCCACGGCCGGCATAGCTGTGCCAGGTGTGTCAGCTCAGTGGGGGGTGGTCCGGCCTGGGGCCTCCTCGGGGCATCTAGGAGTACCCATCTCGGGTCCACTGCCTGGCTCCGCCCCCCCGGGGGCCTCCACCAGGCGTGTGGGAGAGTGGGTCCTCCACGGGGCTTGCAGGAGCAGCCATCCTGTGTCGCTGCCTGGCTCTGCCCCCCAGGGGCCTCCCCAGGGCATTCGGGAGCACTGGGGCCTCTTTAGGGCGTGCAGGAGCAGCTGTCCTGGGTCCGCTGCCTGGCTCCACCCTGGGGGCCTCTTCAGGGGTGTGGGGGAGCACCCATCCAGGGTCTGCTACCTTCATCCTCTCCCCAGGGGCCTCCACAGGGCGTGCGGGAGCATCTGCTGCACAGTGCGGAGAATCCGAAGCCAGTCCATTGCCCGGCTCCACCCCGGGTGTGTTTGCTCAGCAGCAGGGCCCCATCAAGGGATCCTGCACCAGCGTCCGCCCCTGGCTTGCCACCCAGCTCTCCGCCAGGTGTGTCCCCTCAGAGGTGGGGGCCCACCAGGCGTGTGCAATCGTGGGCCCTCCGGTGGGAAACGTCCAGGCCTGCACTCACCAGCCCTCCCACCCCCCAGTGCATGAACCCTGAAGGGGCTGTGGGCAGCCTGAAAATGGCCCTCAGCCCCTCACTCAGGCTGGCCAGGCATGCCAGCGGTTGGACATCCCCCCCCCCAGGTGTCCCAGACTGCAAGAGGACACAGGTCGGGCTGAGGGACCCCCACCCCCCGAGTGCACAAATTTTTGTGCACCGGGCCCTAGTACTAATATATTTGAGACTATAAAAATTTGTGAACTTTGATACAGCACATCAAAACCCCTCATTTATATTATCTTGGAACTTTATCTTGCAAATATTGAACATAGCTGTCAAGCTACAGGTGGGACACCAAGGAAAACATAGGAAGCAATATAGCAATATTACTTCATAGAATTTGGAGTCAGAAAAAAACCTGGGTTTAAATTCAGACTCTGCCACTTACCATGTATAATTTTGAAAAAATTTTGAGCCCCAAAGCCTCAGTTTCCTCTTTGTGAAGCAAGGATATGAATAATACTTCTCAGGGATTAAGTGGATTGAATAAAATAATGCATCTTGAGCTCAAAATCATGTCATCTTATGATGAGGAAGACTTAATGCAAAGTAAGTAAATCTGGAGTCCCTGGGTATAGGAAAGACAGTTAAAGTATGCTAACAAGTTCACTTAAGTTCCAAATTTAAATAGCAGCCCAGCTTTTTTTTTTTGGGGGGGGGGGATTAGCTACATGTCCTTGGCCAAGGCCCAATCACTTTGTACTTCAGCCCCCTCATTTTTTCTCAGTCCCTCATTTAACTGTTAGGTATTAATATGATTAGTTACAATTTGTAAAGCACTGACCATATACCATGCAATCTGATAGATTTGTGGGAGAGAAAGAAACTTTCCTCTACCTTCATGGTTCTTTCAGCTGGCCTAACAATCAAATAGACAGGAGGCAGATTAACAAGAGAAAATAACCAAGTTTAATACATAGGTACACATGGTAACCCCATGTACTTGAGAGGTTCAAAGACAGAAAGGGAAAATGAAGTGTATATGACATTCTGAGCTAAGGATCACCTTAGGGCTTCCGAGGGGAAGAAGGTCATTGCAGAAGGATAGAAGCAGATATTCAGTAATTAGAAGTTTGCCCAATGGTTACCTCTGATCTATATTAATAAAAGGGTAGTATGCTAATTAAACCAGACATCTTCCAGACAACCATCCAGATGTCCTTCTGGACAAAGCCGCTGATGGCAGCTGCCACTGCCCAGGGCCAGCATGAGGCTCAGGCAGCCACAGTGGCTGGCAGTGGAAGTGGCAGCAGCAGAGGCATGATGGGGGCGTTGTTTTCCCCTTATCATCCAGTAGCCTCCTACAGAGGGAGGCCAGAGGCAGCACCAGCAAGGGGATGATGAGGGCAGTGCTTCCCCTGATTGCCTGCCACCTCCCACAGAGGGAGGCCAAACAGCTGCTTAGGCCCACCCCACAGGGAGCAGGTCTAAGCCATCAGTAGAACATCCCCTGAGGGCTCCCGGACTGTGTGAGAGGGGAATTTTCCTGCACCGGGCCTCTAGTAATATTATTAATATTATAAACAAGACCCCTATTCAAGTTCTTCTAGATAGTTAAAGGAGAGCAAAAGTTTCTCTTGAGCCAGCAGGGTTTTGGCTGTCTTTAGCTCAAAACAATCCCTATATACCACAGAGGCACATCTTGGGGGTGACTGGTTCTGAACCCCTACAGTTTATATGTAAACTTCAGTCTTTACAATCACCCTTCCTGGTAGATGTTCTGATCTCCATTGTATAGATGGCTGAAACTGAGGGACGTTACATCTGTGCAAGGCCACACCGCCAATGAGTGGTAGAGCTTGGCTCCACAGCCAGGCGTATCAGCCTCCCAATCCTGTCCTTGGGGACCCAAGGAACCACCAGATAACAGCCGCTTCTAGGGAGGATCAAAGGACGCCATTTCTGTGAAAAGTGCTTTTTGAACCGAAACCTATTACAAAGAAAACGTCCTAGTACTTACTCCTCTACATCGACATACAGAATTCACAGAGGTCTGTGTCTGACCCCAGTGCCTGGGAACCCTGGAAGAACAAAAGGTTACACGTGAAGCTCTCTTTCACCTTCTCCTGGAATTTTGCCTTGACCTCAATTTCGCGGGAACAGACCTGATAAACAACAGGAAAGATCAGATCTCCCAATGCCGCTTGCTCCGCGCGGGCGCCACTCCAAGCCAGCGCCCTGCTCTCGGGAGGCCTGGGCGACACGATCTTGTGCTTTTCCTTGAAAGGAGGACAAACACCTTCTGGGGCGAACGTCGCGCCTACCTGTGCAGTTCGCTTGGGCGAGCGTCAGTGACGTGGCCGCGGGAACGTCCACATAAACCAGCGCTTTCAAAATCACGCTGGTACCGACCCCATGCACCAGGCAGGCCATTTAATGATGGCAAACTTCGGCCCATTTTCGAGGATACGGTGTAAAGTTTAGAGCTGATTTCCTCTGAAAATGTTAACTGATCCTCTGAAAATGTAGCGAAGTATAACTCTGCTGCCCACCCTTTTTGGAAATGAAAAGCTTATTGGAAATCCCACCAAAGGGTTTCTGGCATTCGTGACATGAGGGGCCGATGGGGTCCAAGTGGGCCTCGGCTTGGTGTCCCCTGAAAGGCACTTGGTCCTCCCCTCTCCTGGGAGATGCTCAGGGAGGCCCCTACCCCCCGCAGGGGAAGCAGGAGGGTGAAGTCCAGGTAAAGTGGAGGCGCAGCTGGAACTGAACTCTGGGGAGGCGCTCGGGCCCCGTTTGTGGGAGGGAGGGAGGGAGGGAGAGAGAGAGGAAGGGCGCTGGTTTCCCAAAAGCCGGGTCTCCGAGCACGGGGACTGCCGCTTTCTCGGGCCCTGGGACTGAGCGTCCCCCTTCCCGCTCCCCCTGGGCGCTTCCCGCGGGCTCCCAGCCGCCCCGGACGCGGAGCGCCAGCACCGCGTCACTCCAAGCCAGCGCCGCAATGGGGAGAGGCGGGGCGCTGCGCCCGGGCACCCGGCCCTTACCTCGGACGGCGCGATCTCGAACACGCCGGCGATCCTGACGTAGAGCTCCCGGACGCTGGAGAAGTTCTCCACGCGGCCCGTGGCGCTGCCGTGCGCCAGCTGCGTGTAGAAAACCAGCCTGGCCGGGGCGCACGGGGGCGCCGGGAGGGGGCTGGGGTCCGCGCCCGCCTGCTCGCCCTCCACCAGCGCGCAGGTCTCCTTGGACTTGTCTTTCCTCTTGACCCGCAGCCCCAGGGGCATCTTGCCTGACCGCGGGCGGGGGTCCCACCTACGCTGCCGGCCGCCTTCTCCCGGGCCCGGCGCCGCGGACTTTGCGCTCCCGGTCCCTCGGGCTCCGCGCAGGTAGGAGCGGCCGCTGGACCAATGGCACAGGTGCTTCCGCCTGGTTGCTGCGGGGCAGGGCCCCTTTCTCCACCCCGAGGAGCGGCAGCTGGACCCTGAGCAGCCATCTGTCATCCCTCGGGATGAGTCTGGAGAGAGGAAAAGCTATACCCATTCTCGCATCTCATCTCCGGGTTTCTCCCCAACCTCCAACCCCCTTTAAAAAAATGGCTGGATTTCCTTAAAAGCCTTGGGATGCTGAAGCTACAGAACAATGCGTCTTAGTATACAAACATGCTGGCCCTTGCGGTGCCTTTCGTAAATGTGTGGTAGGCACTCACACGATTGGGACACGCGCCTTGGTGTCTACGTCTGAGCCATTGGGGATATGAATTTTAAAGTCCAAGTCAACCTTCCTCTGCCTTCTCCGCGCCTTACTACACCGTGCAGGGCAGAATTGGAAGGGAACGTTTTGAGACTGGTGCCACATTAAATTCATATTCAAATACCGTCAATGCCTCTCAGTAATGCTTTTTTACTTTTTCCTTCCCGGCGGTTTTCTCTGTCTAATGTTCAGCACTCATCCCAAGTCCATAGCTCCACCTACACCCTTCTAGGTCTGGCAGTGGACCCTGCCTGAGGGTCCTACTCAAAGTATTGTGTAAATTCCCTTAATTCCCCACCTCTTGTCTGCAATTCCACCCACTTCCCTTCTCCATACTCAGAGAAATCTCTTTATACATAGAGATTCACAAAATTTGTGTAAGAGTAGGCTTTTGCAGCCCCCGCTTCATCTGGAAGGTCATCTGGATGGACACTGGTTCTGCTGTTTGGCTGTTCAGTCAATTTGCATATTATGGTTTTAATATATATACTAGGGGCCTGGTGCACAAAAATTTGTGCACTCGGGGGGGGGGGGGGGGGAGTCCCTCAGTCCGGCCTGTGCCCTCTTGCAGTCTGGAACACCTCGGGGGTGATGTCCACCTGCTGGCATGCCTGGCCAGCCTGGGTGAGGGGCTGAGGCCCATTTTCAGGCTGCCCACAGCCCCTTCAGGATTCCTGCACTGGGGGTGGGAGGGCTGGTGAGTGCAGGCCTGGACGTTTCCCACCGGAGGGCCCACGATCGCACACACCTGGTGGGCCCCCACCGCTGAGGGGACACACCTGGCACAGAGCTGGGTGGCGAGTAAGGGGCAGACGCTGGTGCAGGATCCCTTGGTGGGGCCCTGCTGCTGAGCAAACACATCCGGGGTGGAGCCGGGCAGTGGACTGGCTTCTGATTCTCCACACTGTGCAGCAGAGTCTCCCGCACGCCCTGTGGAGGCCCCTGGGGGGCAGATGAAGGTAGCGGACCCTGGACGGGTGCTCCTGCACACCCCTGAGGAGGCCCCTGGGGCAGAGCCAGGCAGCAGACCCAGGACAGGTGCTTCTGGACGCCCCGCAGAGGACCCCGCGCTCCCACATACCCCGGGGAGGCCCCCAGGAGGCAGAACCAGGCAGCAGACCCCAGACGGGCACTCCCGGACGCCCGAGGAGGCCCCAGGCTGGACCCCCCTCCCACCCTCTGAGCTGACACACCTGGCACAGCTATGCCGGCCATGGAGGCTCCCAGTGCAGAGCCGCCCTGCCAGCCTCCATCTTGGCGGGGTTAATTTGCATACAGCCACTCTGATTGGCTGGTGGGCCTGGCTGTGAGCAGAGGCTCAGCCAGCCTAGGCAGGCAGTTGCAACAGAAGCCTTTGGTTTGCTCTAGCTCCATGGCTGCCGGCCTCCATCTTGGCTGGGCTAATTTGCATACAGCCATTCTGGTTGGCTGGGAGGCATGGCTTAGGTGTCTCGGGTAATGGTCATTTTGCATATTACTCTTTTATTATATTAGATATATATGAAGGGAGAGGGAGAGATAGAAGCATCCATGATGAGAGAGAATCACTGATTGGCTGCCTCCTGCACACCCGCCACTGGGGTTGGAGCCCGCAACCCAGGCATGTGCTCTTGACCAGAATGAACCCGGGACCTTTTGGTCCACAGGCCGACGCTCTATCCACTGAGCCAAACCGGTTAGGGCCAGAAATCTTTTATTTGACCCTTGATCTGTCTTCACTCCTTAAGAACCTCTATTTTTAAGGACTCTTGTCCTTCCCCACCTGATGCCATCATTGGTAGCCAAAAGCCAAATCTCTTACACTGTTTTCAAATCGCCTTCTGTCTCTGCAGCTGCCTCTAGCTACATTTTCACAACAAAGCAAAACCGTCTTGAATTATTAGCTGCATTTCCTCACTTCCCTCTTTACTCTTAAGCTGGCTGTGATCAGACTTTGCCCCCACACTCCAATGAAATTTCTCTGACTCTGGTCAGCACTTCATAACCCAGCAGCTATGATTCACTCTTTTCCATCTTTATCTTACTTGACCTTTGAAATTTTCTGACTGCAATAACTATTTCACTCTTAAGGCAGGCCTCTGTTTTGACCTCCTTTAACTGCTACTCTGCAGAAACTGTGTTCTCCAAGGCTGTTTTTCTTTGGCCATTTTTGTTGTTGTTGTTCTTTGCATGCTGTCCTCCCTGAATGACCATATCTATTGTCTTGGTTGGGTTTTTTATATATATGTTGATTTCAGAGAGTAAGGAAGAGAGAGAGAAACATCAATGATGAAAGAATCAGAGAATCATTGATCCAGCTGCCTCCTGCACACCCCTCACTGGGGGATCAAGCCCCTAACCCAGGTATGTGCCTTGACCAGGAATAAAACTGTAACCTCCTGGCTCATAGGTTGATGCTCAACCACTGAGCCACACTGGCTAGGCTTTTTTGTTTGTTTTTTAATCCTTCAATATTTATATTGATTTTATTTTTTTGTTTTTATTTATTTTAAAGAGAAAGGATAGAAGAGAGAGAGGGAGAAACATCAATTGGTTGCCTCCCATATGCACCTTAACCAGGGATGGAACCCACAACCTAGGTATGTACCCTGACCAGGGTTCCAAGGAATAGAACCCACAACATTTTGGTGCACAGGACGATACAACCAACTGAGCCACCCTGTCAGGGCTTGACCTTGGTTTTTGTTGTTGAACTCCAAATTTATATCCACAGTTCAGTCTACCAGAAAGGGAATATACCTCAGGAAACTCAAATTGAGAAACTGAGATTGTACAAATCATCCTTTCTCCTGAAAGCATCTTTTTTTTTATTCCTGATTTTAGTAAATAGGATCACATATCTGGTGGCCCAGACCAAACAGCTTTGAGTCATCATATCTAGTATTTTCCTTTTCCCTCACCTCTCACATCAGTTCAGTCCTAAAAGTTCATGCTTCTAAAAACAAGGTTTGTGGTTGTACTGGCAGAAGAGTAACCTTTCTTTAGAGTAACTTTAAAATGTTTGTGTTTTGTTTCTGTGATTTATAATATAAACATATCCTGGTTCATATGCTGAAAATGGAATAGTGCCACAGGATCTTGGGGCCTGAATTTGCCTTTATGTTTATGATTGCTGTAGCACCAAATAGTATTACCTTAATTATCTTTGGATAATGAAAAAAAGAGTAGAGAAAACCTAATAAGTAAATGATGCATTCCCATGAAGTGAGAGCCAACTAACTTCAATGTAGTGTATGGATAAAAAGTTCACTGAGATTTGATTAAAGAAACAAAGGAAGAGAAGTGAGTCACCATTTGGCATATGTATGGCAGGTACATTACCAATGTCTACACAATATGAGGGAACACTAGAGTGTATGAAATTAAGAAAAACTTCCAAA
Source organism: Murina feae (assembly GCA_004026665.1). Lineage (NCBI taxonomy): Eukaryota > Metazoa > Chordata > Mammalia > Chiroptera > Vespertilionidae > Murina > Murina feae. The sequence goes on from PVJC01005652.1 coordinate 52,469, forward strand.
AGAAGACTGTCTTTAAGCTGTGTCAAATAAAATATCAAATAAATAGGGCAAAAGTATTGGCATGTGGGGTAGCACAGGAGACTTGGAAAGTTTGTAAGGAGGACATTCTGAAAAGGAAAGTGTGCTGAAGGTAGCCCACCCTGTTTATCGGAATTCTGACTTAGGGGAGTGTGCAAGGCGGCACCCCTAATTATTTCTTGACCTTTCCAAACAAGTCTGTGCATGTGCAGACCCTCGGGTGTTTACTGGAATCCTTATGCTTAATCTTTAGGTGTCCTTGCTTAAAGGACACTGCAACACATATGTCCCCCAAGATTACTTACCCTACTGATTGTATCTAAAAGCTAAACTTTATCTCAAACTGCTGTTATAATAAAAGCCTAATGAGGCAGGTGATTGAGGCTGTCTGGTTCCTTTAGCCAGGCAGTCCCCTAGCCCTCTTTTTCACAGCAATCCTATGTCAGAGTAATCATTCATCTGTCGCTCAGAGTCTGCTGATCAGCCTGACATTGGCATAGATAAGAACATTAAAATCCATAGCCTTTTAATTCCTTTAATTTCTAAATTCTCTTATTCTTTGCCTAGAAAGTGAAAGTTTCCCTCATGGCCTATGGCAAGTTTACCTTTACTGTAAATCTCATTTAAGAAGCCAGCTGTATCATCTATAGCTACAAAAGGAAATGGATGGTTACACTCAAGAATATCTGGTGATGGTTTAATAAAAGGATCGGGCAAGGTGGTGGTCAAGGTATACTCACAACATAACCTGACCCAAAATTACCATTAGATATGAGCAACAAGCACACCTGCTCTGGCCCTACAGGGTGCACCAAACCCTATAAGGTACAAAGTCCACAGGGTTAAGGGGCATGGTCACCCAGAACTCATGCCCTTCCTTCTAGACCTTGCTCTGGGTACCTAGGATCCTGGATTTCCCTACTCAAATAGACCCAAGTCTGCTTGCATAGGCTTTCCCAGGATCCAGGCAGCCAGCACCACTGGTATGCACAACCCTATGCCTGGGAGTGGCCGAGGAGCAGCTCTTTGCCAGGGTGGGGAGGGAGGGTTGCAGAACAGGAAAAGAATGGGGTAGGCTACAGTCTTGGGGGTGACTCCTACAGTAGAAACCATGTTTTATATTCCCCTTTAGTGTCCTCTCAGATTTTCATATGGTACTATGTAGTAGTAGATATCAGTAAATATGACTGCATAAAATAAAGTGACCTTTGTTACTAAGATAAATGAATTAACTACAATTAATCAAAAGTAGTAAGTCTTCATTTTACATCTAGGTTTACAGTTCAACCCAAAGTATTTGATCTATAGTATTTCCACTCAGTAGCATTTGGTGTTTCTAGCAGCCTGAAAGTATCAACTATAAAATCAAATATGCAGTAGTCTAAAAAAAATACCAGGATTAAATTAATGTCTGCCAAAAGCAATAACATTACTTTGTTGATTAGAAAAACATGTAGTCATCAAGTGAATCATAAGATAAATTTACTAACTTGTTTTTTCCAGCAAATAAAGCTTCTAATTACAACATGTAACATTAGTTCTGAAGAAACAAACACTGCCGCCCCCTCAACATTCTTCCCCTCCCCTACCCCAGTTATGTATGTATCCAGTAAGCAAATACTTGGGAGAAAATAAACACAGGATTTGTTAAACCATGTGCAGTTTTCTCGGGAACTAAAGAGCCTGTTTATAGTTGCATGACAACAATAAACAATTGGAGATGACAAGTGGGCAAAGAAATAACCCTTAATTTGCTGAAATTCAAAGACTTTTTCAGGAATAATTGGAAATAGAGAACTGGAAAATGGGAAGAGGAAATGAAGATGAAGTGATATAGTTGGAAGTATAAAGTTGATAATCAGTAATAATAAGTAGTTGTTCAATGAGCACCTACTGTGTCTGGCTCAATGCCCAGTATTTTATATGCATTATTCTCCATGGATAGTTGGAGGAAACCATCTGGCAAGGAATTCAAATTATTCTGCATCACCAAGGTAATGGTAAATGAAACAGTAAAGAAGCAAGACCAGATGTGAACAGTAAGCTAATTTAATATGTCATTCTACAATAACATAAATATGAAAGGACTGCATGGGATTTAGAAGGCAGCCACATTCAAAAGTCACATATTTTAATAATTCAAGAACTGTATATGAAGATAGTAATAGCAAATAATTTCCTCTATACAGAACCCAAATAGTACATAGATTAAAACAAATATTTTCAGTGAAAACAATAACCTAAATAACTCTTTGAAGACAATCATAATGATTTTGAGGTCAAGATATAGCAAAGACAAAAAGAAATATAAATTCTCTAAGGAAAAATATTCACATAAGAGTAGAAAGCCTGGAGTAATGACATTACTTTTCAAAAATGTGAAATCCAGGGTCACAGTACTATCCATTCATATGCTGGAGGGAAAGGTAAAAGATTGTCAGGGCATGTCCAGCCAGTGTGGCTCAGTAGTTGGGTGGCAACCCAAGAACCAAGCGGTCACCTGTTCGATTCCTGGTCAGGGCGCATGCCTGGCTGCGGCTCGGACCCCTGTTGGGGACATGCAAGAGGCAGTATTTCAATATTGCTATCTCCCTATCCCTCTCCTTTCCTCTCTCTCTAAATCAATAAAAACATATTTTTTAAAAAGATTGTTAGGACAAAAGACTCATTAGCTGATTATGAGATTATTGTCTTCAGCTGTTCCACTTTAAACTTGAAGTACATGCAAATGATAGGCTCTCAAACATGCCAAATACTTTTTTTATTTTGTTCCTTAGTGTTATTGGATAAATGATACTAGTAAATGTTATCCAAAAATATTTTGCCACATTTGGTAATTAAAATTAGAACACTGAATTTACCCAGAAAGTTTTTAAAGTTAATATTTTAATATGAAAACTTACCATTACAATATAATCTCAGTAATTTAAGATAAAATAATTCAGGTTTTGCTGTAATTTCAGCAAGAAAGGGCTAAAGTTTTAATCTGCCAAACAGAATACAGAGAAGGTTGATTTACATGGCATAGATATAACCTGAAGACCCAAATGGAACTTTTAAGTGGGTATCCAGCTTTACACTTTCCTTTCAAAGGTCAAGGAAACAAATAAAAATGGTGAATGTGTAATATTAGAAGCCCATTGCACGAATTCGTGCGTGGGTGGGGTCCGGCCAACCTGCCCTGATCCAAGCCGATTGGGCACGGCCTGCCAGGAGGAGGGGCCATGGGCGGTTGGGGGGCTGGCCCTGCCCATGATTGGGATGGAAGAGTGATGATCAGGGATGGAGCTGGCCAAGGGGAAGGGCCTCGGGTCATTGGCCACAGGCCCCACTCCCTTCCTGGTTGAATTCCCAGTCGAGAGGACAATTTGCATATTAGCCTTTTATTATATAGGACTAGGGGCCCAGTGCACAAAAATTTGTGCACTCAGGAGGTCCCTCAGCCCAATCTGTGCCCTCTGGCAGTCTGGGACCCCTTTGGGGATGTCCACCTGCTGGCGTGCCTGGTCAGCCTGAGTGAGGCACTGATGGCTGTTTGCAGGCTGGCCAAGCCCCCCAGTGAGATCCCTCACCCTATTGGGGTGTGGCCAGCCTGGGTAATAGGCTAATGGCTGTTTGTAGGCTGGCCACATTCTCTTCAGGGTTCAGGTTCCTACTGGGGTACCTGGCCAGCCTGGGTGACAGGCTTATGGCTGTTTGCAGGCTGGCCAAGCACCCCAGTGGGATCCCTCACCCCATTGGGGTGTGGCCAGCCTGGGTGATGGGCTGAGGGAAGCTTTCTGGCTTTCAGGCTGCCCACAGCTCCCATTGACCCAACGTCCCAGCAAGGCTGGTTGGAAGCAGGTTCCTGGGATTTATTTATCTTCTATAATTGATACACTGTTCCTTTAAGCCAAGGCCTAGGCATGTAACGAAGTAGTCAGGCCAGACTGCTATTTGTTTCACCTCCGAGGCTTCTATGATTGAGACATTATTGCAAATATGTTGTTGCCTGGAGCCGGGAGAAGGCCAGGCAGCCTGCAAACAGTTTCACTCCTGCTGCAAAGGAAGCTGCCTGTTTACTCAGCTCCATGAGTGCCGACCTCCATGTTGGCTGGGTTAATTTGCATACAGTCGCTCTGATTGGCTGGTGGGCGTGGCTTAGGCATCCCGAAGGAATGGTCAATTTCAATATTATGCTTTTATTAGATTAGATTATATAGGATATGGAAAAAATCAGCCAAAAGGGAATGTTATACCAAAATGGTATCATTTCCTATACTTCCACAACTGTTGCAAATCAGGGGAGTTGTTGTTCAAGATATTGATTAAGTGCCTGAGTTTTGGATCAAGAATCCTGGTGTGGCTCTAGCTGGTTTGGCTCAGTGGAAGGGTACTAGGTTTGATTCTTGTCAAGGGCACATGCCCAGGTCACTGGGGTTGTGGACTTGATCCCCAGTAGGGGACCTGCAGGAGGCAGCCAATCAATTATTCTCTCTCATCATTGGTGTTTCTATCTCTCTCTACCTTTCCCTTCTTCTCTGAAATCAATAAAAATATATTTAAGAAAATAATGAGTCCTGGTGTGGCTCAGCAGTTGAACACCAACCCAGGAACCAGCAGGTCACTGGTTCGATTACACTCTAGGGCACATGCTCAGGTTGTGGACTCCATCCCGGTGGGGGGCATGCAGGCAGCAGCCAATCAGGTATGTTTCTCTTTCATCAATGTTTCTATATCTCTATCCCTCTCCTTTCCTCTCTCTCTAAAAATCAATAAAAACATATTTTTTAAAAAAGAAGAGTCCTGATTCAAGTCATTTTGGTATTATATAATACTAGGGGCCCAATACATGAATTGAAAGGAACTGTAGGTCAAGAGGCTGCAGTAGGCACAGGGTTGGGTCTCAGTCCATCCTCTGTACCCCCACCTGGCCCCTTTCACGATGGCCCTGGTCCCCTGTCTGCCAGCAGCCCTGCTCCTGCTACCACTGCTCCCACACACTGACAACGCCGACTCTGCTCACACCCACTGACAGCATGGAATGATGGGGGCCAGTGTCTTCAGCATGTGTGAGTGGTGTGGCTGCTGCCCCATCACCCCTCAGGAGCAGGGGGAGGTTTAGAAGCCCTCAGGGGTGATCAGGGCTAGCAGCCGCCACTCGCACCCAATGATGGCACTGAGTGATCGGGACCAGTGCCGGGCACTGGCAGCAGGTGCAAACGGCGGCTTTGGCGTGGGCTGCAAGTGGGAGCAGGGCTGGTGCTGGCAGTGGGTGGGAGCGGCGGCTCGGATGGCGGCAGCCGGTGCAAGCAGGGCCAGCACCAGCAGCAGGTGCAAGTGCTAGATGGGACTACAGCACGCAGGAGCAAAGAATTTTCAGTAACCACCAGAGGGGTGCTCCGATGACAGCAACTGGTGCCCTGCCTTGGTCTGGTGCCCCCACTCACCTGCTCCACCATCCTGCTGCAGCCAATGCCTGCCATGTTCCACACACGCCCCTGATGGTCAGTGCACATCATAGCCACCAGTTGCTCGGCTGTTCGGCTATTAGGTCTATTTGCATGTGGCCATTTTATTATATAGGATAATTTATATGATGTCATCTACACTAATAAAAGGGTAATATGCTAATTAGACCAGGTGACCAGACATCTCCCAGACGTCTGACTTCCTTCTGGACAGTTAGGGGTGGCCAGGCTGGCAGGGGTGCAGATGGAGGCAGCCAGGCAGGCCAGTGGGGGGGAGGGGCAGTTGGAGGGCAGCCAGGTTGGCAGGGGTGC
>PVJC01005653.1:0-49142 GCA_004026665.1 Murina feae
AGGGAGGGAGTAAGGAAGTAGAAGGAAGTTTCTTTCCATATCATCTTCACCCCAATTCTGTGCTCTCCCTCTGCTTGGATTGCTCTTTCTGCCTCTCTTCTCCTACTGTCATCTTCACAACCTTCCTTCCCATCAACTTAAATAGCACTGATTGGTTTTAAAATGACATCCAGCTTCTCTCAGTTTCCTAGTAAAACTCCTATGAAGAGCCAGACAAACAGAAACAATAACACAACACAAAACAGAACAATATAAGTTCAGACAACATACCGCCTACAAGGAGTTCAACTCAATTAAGAAACGTTAATTACATTGCCTGTGTTTACTTCATAAAGCAGGGTGCCATCCATATGCACTTAGCCAGCAGCTCCTTTGTGAGATAACCCATCAAGCAAGGTGGTCAGATAGCCACGGTCAACCCTCCTGCTCCCCGCTCACTGATTTCCCTGCTGGGACAGGCTGCTGTGCCACCGCTCACTGTTCTTTCCATTTTCGTTACCTGAATTGTGGTCACAACCGTACATGACTGGATATAGGAAGTAGGATTCTGTTTATTAAGGAACACTCTGAGAGCAGTGTGAGATCACACGTATTGCCAGTTAGCCTTTTTGGAGCTTCTTTCTGAAATGGGCATAATGTTAGCCTATTTGGCTTAGGCCCATCTCATATCGAGAAAAGAACTGCGTGGGCATTTCAGAAATGCCTTCTCTCTGAGCCTGCCATTTCCCATGCATATCTGCAGGTCACATTATTTTCACTCTACTTCCCTGCAGCTACTTTTTTTAGAGCCAGACGCTGGCAAGCTCTTCGGTTTGTCTAGTTCACACACACTGAACACCTACCCTGTGCCAGACATGTTGCTAGAGACCCAGAAGGTACACTGATCTGGACAGGGCTCCGCCCCCAGGGAGCTTACACTCTGTGTGCAAGACAGACAGACGTGTATACACCTGACCACAATGTCAGGCCAGAGGCAGACTTCTGTTGAAATTAGCATGTTGTCAGAGTGGAGGTAGTAGAGTAACTGGAAATTCACAAAAGGCTTCATGTCAAAGGTAGCATGAGAAGCATTTCGGTCAGCAGAGAATAGTGAGTAAACACCTGTAACACAAGGGAAAAGCTTACTCAGAGTCTGGAGATACATCCATAGGTAGCAGTGGAATCACTTACTCATATGTAACTCTATGTCCAACATTTAAGGAATTGTCAAACTGTTCTGCAAAGTGGTTGCGCCATTTTTCATTCCCACCAGCAATGTATGAGGGCTCAGATTTCCCCAAGTTTTTGCCAGCACTTGTTGTATCTGTCATTTCTTTGTAGCAATTCTAATGGTTATGAAATGGTATCTCATTATGGTTTTGATTTGGATTTCCCTGATGACTAATTATCTTAAACATCTTTTTATGTGCTTATGGACTGTTTATACATGTTCTTTGGAGAAAGGCCTCTTCGGATCCTTTGCGCATTTTTAATTGAGTTATTTGTCATTTTATTATTGAGTTATAAAAGTTTTTTTTACATTTCTGAATATAAGACTCTTCTCTGAAACTTGATTTGCAAATATTTTCAATCCTATGTAGATCATCTTCGCTTTGAGCACAAAATGTTTTTAATTTCTTCAAATCTAACTAATCGGTCTCCTCTTTAATTGCTTGCACTTTTACTGTCATATCTAAGAAATCATTGCTAACACAAGATTGCAAAGATTTACTCCTGTTTTCTTCTAAATAGTTTGATAGCTTTAGAGCTTGCATTTAGGGCTGTGAGTCACTTTGAGTAAATTTTGTGTGTGGTGTGAAGTAGGGGTCCAAAGTCATTCTTTTGCATGTGGATATCCAATTGTGTTTGTTAAAGAGACTATCCCTTCCCCCATTGAATTTTCTTGCCCATTTGTAAAAAATTAACCATAAATATTATGAGGATTTATTTCTGGACTCTCAGTTCTAATTCATTGATCTAATGTCTGTCCTTAATGCCAGTACCACACTGTCATGATTACTATAGCTTTGATTACCGAGCTTATGAATTCATGAGCTCGGTTTACCTTTTTCAAGAGAATCTGGGTCACTTGCCTTCCCATATGAATTTTAAGATCACTCTGTCAATTTCTGCAAACTATTTCTTAATTTTTTTATAATTTACATAAAAATAGTTATACTTTGTATGCTGTTCTGTACATTATCATTTTACCCCTTTCATTTAATGTCTTCTCTCTCACGGGTGTTTTAAATAGTGTCCACCAGGAAATAAGTGCTCTATACTTCCATAGAGACTAATGAGGGAAAGTAATGACCTCCAAAGAATCCTCTTAACACGTTGCGGACGCATCACAAGAATTTTCGCTTCATATTACACAGTGTTTTACAAAGTATCATACTTTGTAAAGAATATGTAATAAATAACTTCAAAATGCAATGGGTATCTAATTTTAAAACGTGCCTGTAACATTTATGTAAAACGTTTTTTGAACTCGTTCATTAGAAACTTCTCTGGCCACCGCGTAAAGCTAGCAATAAAAGTACTGGTCCACAATGTGTTAACCTAGATGTGATGATTATTTATCACCTCATTCTTCTGAGTCACTACAAAGTATGCAGCCCTCTTCTCCCTGCTTCAAAGTTCCAACCAGGGGGATCCTGGGTTTCAACTGATTTGATCCTTCAAAAAAAAAAAAAAATGACTTCTTAGAGGAGAGTTATTTTCTTGAAGCATTTCTGGCTGCAAACTAAGAAAGTTCAAGCTACTTAGAAAAAGTGCTGAGTGGACAGCCCCACTTACTAGTATTGGAGCGTCCCCCCTACAAATCTGGGTGCCATCAGCTGCCCCACAGCAATGGAAACCTTCTCCAAGAAGTTAGAACAGAAAAAGTGGGCTCTCCAGAGGCAGACAGCTTGCATCCCTGTGATAGAGCATTCCCCCATCATCCTCATCCTTATCACCCACCTAGCCATACTTCTCATTCACTCAGACAAGGTACTGGAGGCTGCTTAGGTCAAAGCCTTAGTAGGTACTTCTGTATCAACATGTAAAGAGATCCAGCATCTGAAGGTCAAAGCCTGGCACAGTGGGAGCTCCCCAGGCATTTCCTCCTGGGTCCCTGTCAGTCCTGACTGGTACCTGTCTATGCTAGAGCAGTTGTTTTATATTTTGACTATCACCCCTGTACACATTTATACAGCAAATGGATTAATAAACTAGTATAGTGATACCTATAAAAGTCTACCTTCTCAGGAGGAAAGTTACCCAAAGCCAGCTTTCAGGTTTCTGATAAAAGTCCCCCAGAAAGTCTATGAATGGAATTTGAGGAGGGGAGGGCCCTAAAAACTTGGATGGGTAACATTTACATCTTTATTTTCACTAAACCTTTACTAAAATTTAATATTTATATCAAAGATGGATGAAAGCAACATACTGCAATATTATCAGCAGCACCTGAAACATTTCCACTAATAGCAATCACAGATATTTTATATCACAGTAGAGTTGATGAAGATATCTTGAAATACCACTTTTACATTCATCACTACTGCTTAATTATAGTAATGATTAGACCAGCCACTATATCTTATTTAATACATTAATAAAAAAGCACATATCACCATTAGAAATTGTTCAATATTTTGGTCGCTCTATTTAAGTATAATTTGTTTTCTTTATAACCCAATGTATTTTATCTTGTGCATTTAAACACATTATACTGAAAAGGAGGCCAAAGTCTTCACGGGAAGCAAAGTAGTCTGTGGCACAAAAAGATTAAGAACACCTAATGCAGATATTTATATGAGCATCATGCAATTCATGTGCCATTTGTTAACACCACATATTCAGGGACTTTGCTTTTACGTTACTGAGTAAAGCCCTGGCCAGGTGCCTCAGTTGGTTGGAGCATCATCCCATACACTGAAAGGTGATGAGTTTGATTCCCAGTCAGGGCACTTGGCCCAGCTGCAGGTTCCAACCTTGGTCAGAGCATGTACAGGAGGCAACCAATCGAGTTTCTCTCTTCTCTCTCTCTCTCTCTCTCTCTCTCTCTCTCTCTCTCTCTTTCTCTCTCTCTCTCTCTCTGACTAAAATCAGTTTTTAAGAGTTATTGATCAAAAAGAAAAATTTTACAGCACTACCTAAGCTTTAGAGAAATAACACACCTGATAACAGTGTTCTTTTAAACAATGATATATGAAATCTAGAATTAAAAATTCAAGGGAGGCAGTGTCCATCTACGTGGACTCTTCTCAATGATCTCACTCAAGAAAATGTAACTCTGATCTGTGTGTTATGTTTGTTTTCTCATTTCTCTCTTCACTTAGATATTTCAAAGTTCAGTACTGATACTTCATTGTTATGCTAAAAAGCACCACACACAAAAAAACAACACATAGTGTAAGTGTATGACCTTAGTAAGAGTGGATTTATATAATGAATGAATTTTTAATTCCAACATGTTTTATTGGAATTACTCTGAAAATTGTGTTAGAAGTGTGACTGTGCATGGTTTCCTTTTACCAGGCCTCTATGTTCAGTCTTTGTTGCCTTGGCAGTTACAAAAGCAGGTAATGAAAGGCAAGAAGACAGGGCTGCATTCTTCAAACCAGGATTCTGGGTCCCATGGGGTCACATAGACTTATTCTTGGTGATTCAGATATCCTAAAATAATTTTTTCAGTTGCTTCTATTTTGGTGACATTTTGTTTAAACTTATTTTTAACATTTCCAACAATAAAATTTACAATATCATTTGTATATCAAATTGGAGTATTTAGGAACAGTTTTTGTGATCACCTCTTTCCTTTTTCCTTTATCTTATTGGGAGTTGGGAACCAGTACTAGGAAAAGACAAGTGGGTTTCCTAGATTTCTATAAAGTAAGGCTTCCCCTTCCCATGTGCTTCCATTCCAGGAAAGAAAAGGGTGAAGAGTTCAGTAATGCCGAAAAGAGCTAACCAACTATCTAGAAGGAGTATTCTAGGACCAGTATTAGTAACAAAGGAAATGTATTGGCCTAAATTACTTCTCTTATATTGAGGGGCATGCTCATCTGGCATTCTCCTGCATGCTAAGTTCAGTAATACAAATACATTAGGAAAAGGAAAAGAATTTTATTTCTCTGTTGGTGTCTATTTGTTGTGTGAAGCTACAGTCGAGCATAACGCACAGGTGGTTTAAAATGCCTCTCTGCCATCTGAGATCTCGGCTTGCCAGGGTAGAGAGGGAGATGTCACTTCAGGGAATTGGGCTTATTTGGTGTGTGAAATGAGGCTGGCGTGGCTTCAGAGGTTTTGTCGGGGTCTTTACCCAATTAGCAATCTTTTGCTTTTTAAAAAACTTCTTGTAGGCCTTTAAAATGGTTTTTTTAAAAAAATCTATAGATGCAAAAATTGAAATACTTGAATTTTTCTGCCAATTGCTATATACTTTCTGTCAAAATGAGAGTTATTACTATATTAACTGAAGGTCATTTTAAACCTGGTACTGAAATAATATTCTAATTTACAACCTTGCTACAGAGATTTTTTTTTTTTTTTATGAAGATGAAGATCTGCGTTCATTTGATGAATAATTTGTATCCACATTTTGGATTTTGGAATATTGTAAAAAAATCAAGCTAGGTTTTTAAATACTAAATGTTTAGCATTTAATTCAGGGTATGGGCTGTTTTTAAAAAGTGGTTTAGATAAGGAAAGTACGGATCAATATACTGTTATACATAAATATGTATAGTAAATAAGTATTTTCTCAGTAACAGGTATAATATAAAAAGAAAATCAACTCAGATCAGTGAGGAAGGAAATAAAATGCAAGTCTAGGTTTGACAGCAATATCCAGATAATACCAGTTATTTTATGTATATTTTAAAATGGGAGCTTTTTGAGCATTTAGGATTATAATGTCTGCCTTTTGATCCTCTGTGTCCCTGTATCTAATTTTAATGAAGAGGGCAGTGTGTGGCAGTAAGAAACAGCGATGGTGAGACCTTTGTGGACCCTCTAGCAATCAGTGAATATCAGATCACGAATTTCCCCAGCTTTAATTACAGGCAAAAGAAAAGACAAAATTAGCATTTTAATATAGAAATATCTTAGGCTTTAGGAGAATTATGATAAATCTAATGTTGCCTAGTGAACCAAAGAGGGGATATTACAACAAACTGTCTCCTTAGGAATATTTGTTTAAATAAAAGCAACAATACTTCATCCTTATCTTTTCTGGATAATTATCGCTATTTCAGGCTGTTCTTTGTTCCAGGTTTAAAATACCTTTAGTTTTTTGGTGTGTGTGTGTGTGTGTGTGTGTGTGTGTGTTTTAAGTAATTGGCAGTGTTTGTTTTCTATAAAACTATAAGACGGGGAAATTTCCGTTAGCTTGGCACTAACAAGGTAATTATTTTCGGGAGAGTTTTGCTCTCCCGCTCAGCGCGCTGGTGCCGCGGCATCACTGCACTTGGATGCATTCAGGTTATCTCGTTCCCGTTACAGCGTATTAAACTAACTCCTCTTCCATGGCGGAGGCTTGCCCACCTGTCTCCCCTAAAACACCTGCAACATATGTTTGCATAACCCTGTAATGCTTTGCCTTTGGGGTCCTGAGAAATTCCCCCAGAGCTTTTTGCTTATAAACAGCTGAGCAATTCGTTTTTCTAATGACGGTTGCTTTTCCCCCAGCATTGAGGCAATAACATATTCTCTAACATAAGAGTCTCATTTTTCATCAAAGAGAAACGTTCGACGTGTTTTTACAGTGCTGTTTTGCCTTCTGAGCCATTTTTTTCCCCTTTCCTAATCTAGCATGGTAAAAATTAAGGGTTGGTAGCAAAATATTAGAGGAAAGAAAACTGAGTAATTCTTCATTTGTCAAATATTTTCTTTCCTTCATGCCAAACATACACAATATTGTAAATCTAAATCAATATTTTCTATTAAGTGCTACCGGAACTGTATCATTTTAATTTAATGTAAGAATCGTGACCAATAAACTATAAAAATGATAATAATTTGGACATATTGCAGAAAATCACTTTAATTATTGTAATCACATGAGCTGGCAAGCTAATGTGCAGTAATGGCATAGTATGGTTTTACAATTTCTTAAAAATTTATAAATGTATATACTCAGAAATAAGACAGCCTTTCTTCCATATGAGATGCAGTGTGCATGATATATTTTCCTATGTGTTTTTGCTTTTTAAATGTATTGTTTGGAAGAATCTATTCTAAATTTAAGAATGATTATCAGAGGTATGAAACATCACCTTCTCCTAAATGTTACAGGTTTTAAGTTATTAAAATCTGCTCTCAAAATAAAGGTCTGTTTGTCAGTGCTCGGTGGTATCAGAAGGTAATCATAGCTTCCATCTCATTCATTTGCATCCAGCGCCCAGCACTGTGCTGTACACTTGAGCGTTCATTGTCTCGTTTTATCTTTACTGCAGTTTTGCATACGAGGAAACTGGAGATGGGAGAGTAACTGACTCCTCTCAGTGGCTCATCAGCTAGTAGTGGGTGGAGCAGGGATCTGAGCAGGAGGCTCGCAGACTCCTGATCTCTGCCTCCCCCACCAGGCATCCTGGGCCTTTAAAGCAGACAGGAGAGCTATGTTTACCTAGTCTCTTTGTTTTAACATATAACTTTAATTCTTCCTTAACTCCTTCTGGCACATTCATAAATCAGAGCAGGGATCACTGGAATGATTTTCTTTGGCTCTTTTCCGTTCTACCTCTGTGTATAAATAGCCAGCCTTCAAAAGGGTCCATGCTGTGCAAAACAGAATGAGTACTTTAGATGAACTTCCTTCTGGAGTTCCATATGACAATTCCAAAGGAGGCAGTCATCTATAAGGGAGAGTTAGGAGTTCAGGATCAATCTGGAAAGTATTGTTTGTAATGCCCTTTGTTGGATGTGCTTGATTTCACCAGGCTTAGAACAAGGAAAATTGCACATACCATCTTGTAGTTAATTGTACTATTTGTAGTATCATGTAATTAGTGTGGGTTAGCATTTAAATATGTGTATACTACTACAACAAACTGAATTTGAGCTTAAAATAGAACCGGGGTGTGTGTGTGGGGGGGGGGGTGGAGGTGAGGAAGGGAGAGTGGCAGAGGGGAGGGGTTATGTGCTCATCTACAGACTTCTAGTGCAGAGTAGAGCAGAGAGGAGTTCTCCACCATCAAAAGTCAAGGGACAGAGTGTGTGTTTTACCTGAAATGATAGTAAGGAGCAAGTTTACTATCATAGCATAGACTAGAAGTGCAGAACGTTAACTATACCAGCGAGATTAGATAGCTGTCAATTAGTTTTATCCCTTACACTGAGTGCTATCATTTCAGTACTACTTGTAAATTGATTTTGTGATCTTGCTAAATTAACAAAAGTGTTTTAGAAATTCAGAAATACAGCATGGGCTTTCTTTTGTTTTGTTTTTCCATATAGTTCCCTCTAGGACACTTGTTTCTAGCACTCTCTGTAAGTCATTTTGTCCATAAAACTTCAAGATGCTCCCCAAAAAGACAGCCTGTCCATGCCACAGGTGGAAATTTCAGCATTCTTCTTATCCTATATAATAAAAGGGTAATATGCAAATTGACTCAATGGCAGAATGACGGGTCGCTAGGACGCACACTGACCATCAGGGGGCAGATGCTCAACACGGAAGTTGTCCCCTGGTGGCCAGTGCCCTACCACTCAGCCAGAAGCCCTGAGCCAGGCTCACAGCTGGTGAGCACAGCAGCAGTGGCAGGAGCCTCTCCTGCCTCCATGGCAGCACTAAGGATGTCCAGCTGCTGGTTTAGGCCCGTTCCCCACAGGGAGAGCAGGCCTAAGCCATCACTTGGACATCCCCAAGGGCTCCCAGACTGTGAGAGGGCACAGGCAGGGCTGAGGGATACCCCCCCCCACCCCAGTGCACAAATGTTATGCACTGTGCCTTTAGTATTAACATAAAATAAAATGCTAAATGCACAGCTTCAAGGAGAGCTCCTCCACCAGCTTAACAGAAGAATGGAATGGTACTTGGGAAGTGAACCAGCTGCAATCTTGTAGATTCATTTCCAGTCCATCTGGGTTGATCTAGGAAAGGCATGGTAAGCCAAGGTAGACTGCATTTGTGATTTCATATCTTCATGTATGGTTTCATAGACTTCCCAGATCATGGGGCATAATTGGCATTCCTCTGTGCACAGAACTAAGATAGGATTACTATTTGCCATCTTTCTATCAAAGAAAAATTCATTGAAATAAAAGGATTTTTTAAGTGTACATTGATTTGGAAAAGCTTTTGCTAGTTAAAATCATGACTATGTGAAAATGGGTTTTAATTATGGATTGTTCCAATCCAGACAAAAGCATAATATTAAAGTTGTTGACATCACATGTTCTGCATTATGAGAAGTTCCGAAGTCTGCTCTTTCTTACATACAGAGTTGCACCAGAGGGATAAGGGGGTCAGGGGTGGAGGAACGGGCATTGCAGGCTGATCTGCAGACTTCCAGTGCAGAGTAGAGCAGAGAATTCTAGTGGCTCCTATACTTTAGAGGAAATTCTAGGTCTTTAAAAATTAAGACAGAACTGTTGTAGTTCTATAAAATTCTCTTTGGAAAAGATCCTTCAAAATAAGAAAAACAAATTTTCTCTTTACTTTTAAAATGTTTCAGTTGCATAAAGTTAGAATTCTGCTCATTTAATCTCATTTCCCTAAGGAAACCATTGTATTTTGGTATACAGTAGCTGTGTGAGATTATATTGTTCCAAGTTTTCTGACTTTCTAAGACCTTATTTAGAGGAGATTATGCTAATTGAATTAAAAGAAGAACTATAGGTATGTTGAAGCACTGTCACTACTGAATCAGTGTCAAAAGTATTTGTGCCCTTTTTATTCATGTCTATATACATATATTTATTTTGATGGCCACACATTAGTTTACCCATGTCAGTCATTTAGTCTGTCCTGTCCATTGCAAGCCACAAGCCACATGTAAAATGAGCACTTGAAGTGTGGTGAGTTCAAACTGAAATGTGCTGTAAGTATAAAATATACACTGGATTTCAAAGACTTTGTGCAAAAGAAAGAATCTGAAATGGCTCAATAATTTGTATCATGATTACATGTTAAAATGACAATATTTTAGATATACTGAATTAAATAAAATATATTGTTACATTTAAATTCACTCATTTCTTTTTTCTCTTTTTAATGTGGATGCTAGGTAATAAATATGAAACTTGCATTCCTGACCTGCATTGTCTTTCTATTGGGCAGTGCTCACCTAAACCATCTGTCTACATTCTTAATGCCTCAGTAACAGCAGCAGCATCTCAGACAGAAACCCTATTGAGTAACTTTTAACTGGAACCTCTGATTTTATTTTCTTGCATTTCAAATGCTGTTTTTCAATATCATCTTTTGATTTTTTTTTAAGTCCCAATATAGTGGTACTTTAAACTGCCTCTTCCTTTGATACTAGTAAGTCTCCCAAGAACTTAAATAGGCCTCCATGAAAGCAATCCTTGAGCCTCACACGTGTTCAAGTTAGATCATTCTTCCTAATAATGGCTTTAAGTGCTTAGATAGATCAGCACTTTGGTCTTGAATTGCTTGTCGTTTCTTATAAAGATGTTTCAAGAAATTGTTCTGTGCAATCCCCTCTTTCATTGTTTTCTAGCAAAAAGTAACATAATCCTTTGTTAGTTTGTTGGAAGTCAGAGAAGGAAAGTCTTTTATATTAGTCAAAACAAAATGTATTTCCAGGTACCGAGATTAAAGAACAAAATTAGTCATGAGTGATGGTTCTGCGGAAGTTAAGTTTTGAAATAAGTCATGGATGCACTAACAATCTGCCAGTAGCTTCAGCCTCTATTTTGTTTTCCCATTATATTGGGTCCAGGTTGTCATCAACTACGGCAAGGAAACGTATGTGATTCCTTGAGATAGAGAAGTTGCACTGTTAGACTTAATGGTATGGTAGCCATGGAAGCAAGCATCCGTTATCTTCATCAAGGCAATTCAGATTTGATTATTTTAGAACTGTGTGCTGAATACCAAACCAGTGGCGTAAGAGCTGGAGCTAAATCAAGGGATTGTCGTTTTTGCTAGATGATTAGGGCTGACTTGGAGGAGCTATGAAAGGGTTGAGCTGTGCAAATATTCTCTTTTCAGCAAAAAAAAAAGAAAAGGTCCATCATGGCCACTAAGATGCAGCTTGTTAGCTTGATGAATTTCAAACTGTTTAACCTTAGCAATTACATACCCCCACCTACATGCAAGTATAAGTGCCTCAGGATTTTGTCTCTAAGGATTGATATCAAAACATATTGGTAATTTTTTATTAAGATAAAATGCAACTTTTCTATGCCTAGATAAATCTCTTAAAGGACAAGGTATCTTCTGGTTCAAAATCCTAAGTATTAACTTGAACTATATGCTCAGGTGAACATCGGAACACATTTATTTATAAGGTTTTTAAATTTTAAATAAAAATATGTGATTTAACATTTTGGAGATTATGGTATATATTTAAGTAATGCTTTATTAACATGTTTCATTTTTATAAACTAGGTGAGTTTTTAAGAAAAATTAAACTTTTTAAATTTTGTGCTTATGAGGAACTGGATACATTTAAATAACAGACACATTAAATTAATAGCAAAATATTTAAACACACCCGATCTATGTATGATTCAAGGACATTTCTATAGTGATTATAAATAATATTAAATACCAGAAAGAACAGTGTATTGTTTCTTTTATATAAATGTATGCTTGTCGGTCAATTTGCTTTTGTATTGTGATGGTACTCTACTAATATTGCCACCACATGGGTACTTATTAAACTTGTATATAAGAATAGATGACATAGAAATTGCTAACTTTAAAAGAATTGCTGAATTCTTGAAATAGTTCATTCATTTTAGAAGAAGAAAGACTCGGTGTGCCATCTAGTGGGAAAATTTAGTATTCTGGGTATCAAAAAAGATCTTTCTTCAAAATGCAGCTTTTCTTGCCACTTTGTATCTCTTGATCCACTAGCATAGATTATGTTCCTGTTAAATCTCATGTAATTTTTCAGTTTCGTTGTAATTTTATCTTATTGTGTTTTGGAAAGTCATAAGGAAAGTGATCAAAATCATAAATAAATCTGACAGGAAGAAATGTATGTGAACTATGAGACAAGTAAAGAAAAATATATCAGCCTTGGCTGGTGTGGCTTAATTGATTGGAGTGTTGTCTCATACACCAAAAGGTTGTGGGTTCAACTCCCTGGTCAGGGGACATGGAAGAAGCAGTTGATCGATGTTTCTCTCCTCTGTCTCTCGCTCTCTCTCTCTCTCTCTCTCTCTACCTACTCTCCCCCTGTCTTTCTTTAAAAAAATTATTTAAAAAAAAAGAAAAATCTATTAAAATAATTTCAGCCTTTAGTCAGAACTAGGATTAGTTAAGGCAAAACTTCAACAATAAAAGCAAAACGCAAACACACTAATTATTAAACTTCATTATTTTATGTATTTTTTTCTGAAAGAATATAAAACAATTATTTTATCCTTTCATATGTTAATGTATAATTTAAACAGCTCTATACATTTTAATTTATTCTTTTTTTTTCTATAGAGAAATCCAAGACCAGTGACTTATCAGTTCCATCCAAATTTAGATTATTACAAAGCACGGGGAGCAGACCTTATGAATAAAAGCCGGTAAGTTCTCTTTCTTTGATTAAAGTTTTAAGTCACAAAGATATTCTTGGAGATCATCAGGAAATATTGCACATTTTCTGAAAATAATTTTCCAGTTTGGGGCATCTCAATTGTTAATGCATATAATGAATCTTGTTAAATAAATGATCCCAAGTTTTTTAATCTGAGTTTCTTTAAAGATATAAGAAAGTAATATACATTGATGCCAGTGGTGAGATAAAAAATTAAATATAAGAAGGCTTATTTCAGTTTGAAGTTAGGCAACTTCATTTTTCTAACACTAATAAACCTAAATAAAGTGTGCCTACTTGAATAATCTTTTTCTAGATCCTTGCTGTTGATTGAAAAGAGGCAGTTCTATAATATATTTTTAAATTATTTCAGGAACAAAATTAAAATTGATTTTCCCAACTGTCTTTGGAACTACACAATAAGCTTATAAATGCATCTTGTGTGTGTATTCGTGATTACATACATAGAAATTTTAAGGGTCACTGTAGGAATTAAAAAACATTAAAATTCTACTTTTAAAAGAAATTAACATTGGCATAAAGGGTTGATGAACAGTTTTGTTCTTTCATAATACTGTACTCAGATGTCTCAAGGGTTAACTTGTCAAACCAGAACCATCTCAAATTAGAATGTAATTTCAAAGTTTACTGTAGGAAACTGAAGTGTTAGTAATGATAAATGCCGCCAAGTTGTCCCCATTTTCTTCCCTGAGTACTTTGCCTGTGTGCTAGCATTTCTTCAGTAGGCCTCCAACAGCGTCAATATACACCATGCAGGACACACACACACAGCGTGTTCTCCTCTTAGTTGGAGAGTTGAAAAGAATACATAATTCCTGCCACATAGAAACTCATAGTCCAAGTGATGACAAGAAGTTTACAAGGAAGTGGCTAAATTTAACATTGTATTTTGAACCCTGTGTTAGTATAATGTTACTTTTAAATCACCCGTCCTTGATTTTTTGACATACAATGTAATTGTGAGGCCAGTTTTATAGCCCATGCGGCTTCTCTGAAGCCCTTCTCTGAATGTTCATTTCATCTGACTCTTATTTTGCCAATAAACGGCTATTCCCTATAGTCACTTTGTTCCTTTTATTTAACAAATTTATAATGAGTTCCAGACTCTCATTATGCTAGGCATTGGAGATACGAAGTGAGCAAACCTGATAAAACCCCTGTCCTCAAGTATCTTACTGTCTGGTCACTTGTATTTCCTTTTGTTACGTTATGTCAAGTATTTAGTTTTGTTATGTTTAAAAGAACAATATAGCCCCACTGGTGTGACTCAGTGGTTGACATCAACCTATGAACCAGGAGGTCATAGTTCGATTCCCAGTCAGGGCACATGCCCAGGTTGTGGGCTTGGTCCCCAACTTCCCGTCTAAAATCTAAGCCCCTATCCTTACCACTTAATGGCATCTAGGGCAGTGCCTAACATTGGGAAGGTACTTAACATCTTTGTTGTATTTATATGTGTATTCTCATTTTACATTTTCACCATGTACTTTTTTTTCAAAAAGGAAGTGGACTGTGCCCTTTCTTTTCTCCCCTTCATGTTTTATCTTTCTTTTATTAGCTTTTTGTCCCTGCATTTTTCTTTTGAAGAATGTTGATTTTGTTTTATGTATTTACTTGTGAGCACATTGAGAATCTTATACAAAGCATATTATTTTAACAATTGGAAGGAAGGTTTTTCATCACCTCTGTTGTAATTTCAAAGCTTAAAATTGAAATTGAACCAAATAAAACATACTATGTGAAGAAGACATCACAGACCAGTGAGCAAGGGAAGAGTTCATGAGTGGTGCTGGTAAACCTGATAAATCTTTTAAGAAGGTATCAACTTGTAACCTTACCGCATACTAAAATAAATTCCAAATGAGTCAGCATGCACTCAAAATACAAGTGTCTATCTGACCCCTGGTTACTGGAAGGCTTTTTAACCTTAAAAGTAGTAGAAAAAACCACAAAGGGAATAACTGGTGCATTTTACATGCAATTAGTTTTAGGTAAATATGTGAAAAATAAAACGAACTGAATCCAACACAAATAGAGAAGTGGAAAAATATTTGTATTGGAAGTAACTGGCAAACTATAGTATCATCTATATCATAAAAGGCCTGTGGTCGTGACACCGTAACAGTGTAACAACCAAACATCTGGTCACCAGGAGGTACATGGAGCACCTCTCGCGGGCTGTGACTCACGGCTCGCATGGCGAGGCGGGGCCTGCGCAGGGCTAGCAGGGCACGGGGCTCACGCGGCGGAGGTGTGGCCCATGGCTTGTGTAGGGTGGGTCGGGGTCCCACGCAATTTCACACGCTGGGCCTCTAATCTATATATGTAAAAGGCTAAGTGACCAGCCGACTGGCCAGTAGCTATGATGCGCACTGACCACCAGGGGGCAGACACTCAACGCAGGAGCTACTGAGTGACAGCAACTTTGCAGAGTACCCCCTTGTACTCCAGGACCCCTCGGGGGATGTCGGACTGTCAGTTTTGGCCCCATCTCTGCAGGCCAGGCCAAGCCAAGGGACCCCACCTGCTGGAGGGACCCTGCTCACTCTGCAGATGCCCTTCGAGCCCTGGCATTTCCCCAGGTGCGGCCAGCCAGGGAAGGGCCGTGGGAGGTTGGCTCCAGAGTGTGTCCAGCCCATCTAGCCCAGTCCTGCCCTGCCAGCCACCTTCTAATTAATTTACTTTCAATGTGCACATATCCATGCACCAGATCTCTAGTAAAGGACTTTGCAGTTCAGTAAAAAACACAAGACCCTCTCCCAGTGGCCGTTCTACCCCGTTACATCAGATCCAGCCTATAAAGGCTGAAACACCCTCCAGTGTTCTTTTGGTCTCTGTCATTCCTTAAGGGATCTCACCCCAGGTTCATGGCTTTAAATACAGAAAGGTTCTTCATTTACATCTGTTTGATCCCTTCCCTTGAATTCTAGACCCAGATCCCTAATTACTCAGTATTTCTTTTTGGATGTCTCATATGCATCTCAAATTATTTTTTAAAACTCAGTGCTTGATTCTGCCTCCACAAACCTGTTATTCCTGAAGTGTGTCCCCATCCCAGTCTTAGAATTGTCATTGACTCCTCTCGTATCACACATCAAGTCCCTCAACAAATCCTCTTCAGAATATCTCCTGAAACAAATCACTTTTATCTATGTGTACTGATACCAGATCACCACATCAGTGCTCATCTCTCACTCCCATAGTCTCCTAGTCTCCCTGTATGCCTCTCCTCTCCACAAGCAGCCAGATTAGTGTAAGTCTGATCATAACATTCCACTGCTCAAGCCCTCAGTGACTCATCAAAACATTTTCAGTGAGATAAGCGCTAATGATCCAGCCTCCTACCATCTCTCCAATCCCATTTGCTACCACCACGCTTCCCTGTTGCTTATTGCCTCCAGCCACACAGGCCTACTTACTATTCCTCAAGCACACAAACATCTCCCCACTGTGGGAGCTTTGAGCTTACTTTTCCCTGTGCTTGGATTCCACTTCCCACCCCACCCCCAACTCCCACCCTCTTCAACAATCCACATGGCACATGCACTGTTCAGTTTCTGTTCAAATGTTATCTCTCCATAAAATCTCCCTTTGACTACTCTATCTAAGATAATGGCCCACTTTCCTCTGCCCCTTTGCTTTCTTACTATTCTTGTTTTTATAGCACAAAATGGTATTTTTAGCTTTTAAAAGAAGTATTGGGTTTTTTGTTTGTTTTTATTTCATTTCTTGCACTAAAATGTAAACTCTAAGCCCTGTCTGGTTTGGCTCAGTGGATAGAGCATCAGCCTATGGACTGAAAGGTCCCAGGTTCGATTCCAGTCAAGGGCATGTACCTTGGTTGCGGGCACATCCCCAGTGGGGTGTGCAGGAGGCAGCACATCCCCAGTGGGGTGAAGAGGATCGATGTTTCTTTCTCACCGATGTTTCTAACTCTCTATCCCTCTTCCTTCCTCTCTGTAAAAAATCAATAAAATGTATTTTAAAAAAATGTAAACTCTGTGTGTCTTATTAACTGTTATAGCAGCTAAAATAGTTTCTAGAATTTAGTAAGTACTCAATGAAAATAGAATTACAAACAACAAATAAACGTGTAAAAGGCTGTCCAAACTCATAATTAGTCAAAGAAATGCAAATTAAAATACCAATAAAGTACCACTTCCACCTTTCAAATTAGCAAATTAAAAATAGTTAAGCCAGAGATGATTTAGTCCTAAAGACCTACTATACAGAAATATTTAATAACTAGGGGCCCGGTGCACAAAAATTTGTGCACTTGGGGGGATCCCTCAGCCCAGCCTGTGCCCTCTTACAGTCTGGGACCCCTCAGTGGATATCCACCTGCTGGCCTGCCTGGCCAGCCTGGGTGAGGGGCTGAGGGCCGTTTTCAGGCTTCCCACAGCTCCCATTGACCCAATGACCCAGCGAAGCTGGATGGAATCAGGTTTTTGGGGTTTATCTTCTATAATTGAAACTTTGTTGCCTTGAGCAGAGCCCTAGTCAGGCAACGAAGCCACCTGTTTGCTCTAGCTCTGTGGCTGCCAGCTGCCATCTTGGCTGGGTTAATTTGCATACAGCCACTCTGATTGGCTGGTGGGCGTGGCTTGGCTGGTGGATGTGGCTTGGGTGTCTCAGAGTGATGGTTAATTTGCATATTACTCTTTTATTAGATTAGATACCATATTATATACCTAAAAATTCCCTGAGAGGGTGGATCTTATTTTAAATGTTATCACACAAAAAATAAAATAAAATTTTAAAAATGAAATAAAGAGGATGGGAAGAATCTCTGCATGTAACTGATATCTTTGTGGAATAAATAGTGATGATTTTGCAGGTGTCAAGCTTATCTCAATAAAGTGGAGTGAGTGAGTGAATCAGCAAGCTAACGTTGATGAAGGCACAAGGGTACCCTTAGTCGCCACTTGAGGGAGTGTAAATTGAGACCTATTTGATAATCTTGCCCAAGAAATCTTTCAATTCTACAAGTAATCCTTATTCTCTAGAAGTTTATCAGGGGCCATTCAGCCATAATTAGCCTTGCAGCTACTTTCTTAGTTGTTTAGAGTCTCTTAGAAAGTATTGGGGCGGGCTGTCACTGAGTAACAAAATGGGGAGTGAGGATGGTCTAGAGGACAAATATATACTCATGGGGTCCCTCTCACAGTGACCTGTAAATAGAGGGTAGACAAGAGAGAGACAGGAAGACACCTAGGAAGTAGGGAGCTATTACCTGCTCCATCTATGGCGATGGACTTCTATTGCTGTTGTCTATCCAAATAAGGGAGGAGAATGCAAAGATAACATGTGATTTCATGGATAAGAATATTCCTAGAAATCAAGAAGTTTGATTTCTCTGCATTACCATGAACTGCTATAATTAAGTCTTTAAGAGCAAGTGCCTAGGTATTTTAGTGGTAGATTCTCCATTACATGTGTGGGTAATATTCGCTGTGCTCTGGTTTTACTTACTTGCAAATTTCTTCTTAAAAATTGGAATTGGCATTTTCCTATTCATTCAACTTTAGAGCTCAGAACCACAATTTAATACTCGTCTTGTTCTAATTTTGTCCTTAAATAACCAGAAAGTGCTGCTATAAAAATGTAAGTGCATTTAATTTGTGACCAGTCTTTCAGAAAGACTCATCTAATTTATTTGGGAATCTGTGACTACTAAAATGCCCAATTACGTAGTTATAGAACAGAATTTCTTAGCTTTTAAATAGTGCAATCTCAAATTAAGATTAGAATCACATACCTTCTTTATTCCAGAACATTCATGGATTTTCTGTTTTCAAAATGACAAAACACCATTTTTCAAAATGTGTAATTCTTTCTGCTCGGCAGAGGTGATGAAGGAATGGCACCTGAGCTATTGGTCGGGCCTCAAGAGCATGTGTCACTTTAACCAGCAGTGCTTTTTGACTTGCTAAGGCATTTTCTTTGGGGTGGGCTGTAAATAGAGGGTAGACAAGAGAGAGACAGGAAGATACCTGGGAGGTAGGGAGCTAATACCTGCTCCATCTATGAGCTGGCTCCACAACAGCTGGCTTTTTGACTTGCTAAGGCATTTTCATTTCACCAAAGTTAGATATTTCACTGGATTATATTAGGCCTGAGAAAATGGGAGAACCCACGTTTAGATCCTGATCTCTCCACTCAGATCAGCCATAGCATTCTCAGGGCTTTTCTCTGCTCCATGTCAGAGCTTAGTTTAAACAACTTTTAATTCATGTCAGTGATGAAAGCTTCTAGAATTATAATTCTGGCAAGTAGGCCCTGTGCAGAAGGCCCCTTGTTGGACCTCTGCATGGGATCTGAGAAGAAGCGAGACTCCAGGGAAGGAAGATTCTAACAAGGAGGGTTCCCTGGGCTCTGAAGATATATCACATTCCTCAGCTGGGCTCCACATGACTCAGGACATCCAGCCCCAAACTCCTGCTGCTACTAGTGACTCTCCATCTGCTCAGCTTAGGAGTTCTCCTCTCAGGGCCTGGCCTAAGGGGAACGTCTGGAGAAAGTGCAGGATCCCAGAAACACAAGGACCCTTCCAACAACTGTAATCTCATACTAGAATATGAGCTGTGTGAGAGCAGGAACCACACTCCTTCACTGGTACTTCCTCAGTTCCTGGCACAAGGAACAAATTCACTCACCATGAAATGAACGCTTTTTAGCGTCACATGTACAATAACATATTAATGTCAGAGTCAGGGCCTAGCACAACACCTGGCATTGTTTATAGTATTCAGTAAATACTTAGTTGAATTACTGGATAAATATAGTTTTGAAAATTTAAAAGGCATTCTAAAATTTTCCTGGACAATTTCCATTTTATATGGTCTGACCATTTTATATGGTCAACAAGATTTTTTAAATTAAGCTCTATTATATTTACTTACATAATGACTGCCTTTTTTCAGGAGTATTGTATTGCTAAAATAACGGTAAAGAAATAATATGTTAATATTCCCAAAGCCGTGAAGCCAGGAAGTTCATGGTTATCAGTATTAGTAGTTCCTGATATTAATATTAACTATATTAATTATTAGTAGATAATTAGCTAACCAGAATTTAAAAGAACACTGCTTTTTATATAAATGTAACTTTGTAATATTTTCATCAAATAACTAAGAGTTTGTACTATAAACACATCTATGGCTGAAGTGCTCTCTCTGTTTTATTAAAGAGAGCTATTAATTGCCAACCAGTTTAGGAAAAATGGCAACACTATCTCCTATCCAGTCCAGAGTAAAGAGATCTTTCCCTTTTTTTATAAATGTATGTATAATTTGTACACAGTACACAGATCCTAAGTGTTCAGTCTGATTAGTTTTGACAGTTGTGTATACCCATGGAACCACCATCCAAACAATATATCTGGAGTGAATATTTCTTTTAGCCAAGAGTTCTTTCGTGTTCCTTTACAGTAGATTCCAACCCTCCATCCCGAGGCAACCACTTTCTGATTTCTATTACCATTTATTAGTTTTGCCTTTTCTTGAGCTTCACATAAGTGAAGCCACACAATATGCGTGCACCCTTTCATGTCTTAGCCTCTTTTTTTTTTTTTTCTCAGCATAATGTTTTTATAATTCATCCACAGTGTGGAATATCCATATTGTTGTTTATATCACGAGTTCCTTCCTCTAGATTGTAGAGTTGCATTTCATTATATGAATATACCACAAGTTGTTTATCTAGTCTCTTGCTGATAGATACTAGGTTATTCCAGATTTGCGTTACTATAAAAAAGGCTACTATGAACATTCTTGTACAGGTTAGTTGTCTTCTCCAACTAACTGTGAAGATATATAGGGTGTCCCCAAAAATGTATACACAGTTTGAATAATTATTAATTCCAGTGGGTTAAATCTGAAAAGAAAGAAACATCAATTGAGCTATCAGAAAAAAAGTATATATTCATTTTTTGGGAAACCCAGTATAATGATTCTCAAAGTGAAGGAAGAGAGATGAAGAAGGCAAAACTACCCAACAGATAAGCATCTCTGAATCATATCCTTTTCCATTCTGATGTGTTCCCCTAGATCAGAGAATCCCTAACGCCCGAAACACTCGGCTATTATGAGCCACAGTTACTGATGGGAGAGAGTTAAATCTCAGATACATTGGATCAGAAAATAAATTAGCTGAAAACTACCAGTCTAGAAATAGAAACCTCTATTTATTTCTATAGCTATGTCTTGGAGAGTTTGTCCAATGATTTTATATGCCATGACTAATAAACAATTATCATTTGTTGTGTTAGTAACTAGTGTAATAAGTTGTGTTCAGATCCAGTTAGGTAAGCCCACAAACCAGCTTATATCCACCCACTCATTAGGACCAGTTGTTTTTATTTTATTTTAAATAAACCTTTACTGTTCAGATTATTACAGATGTTCCTTTTTTTTAACCCCCATAGCTCCCCTCCACCTGGTTCCCTTACCCCCACCACTGTCTTCATCCATAGATGTAAGATTTTTGTCCAGTCTCTTTTTATCCCTAACAAGCATGAGTGCTTTTGCTTCATATCACTTGGCCAAAAATTTAGTTGCCACATGAAAAATAATCCTAGTCTATTTCACTTGAAAGTCAAACTCCTAAGGAATAAGTAACAGCAAGCTAATTGTCATTATTTAGTTTTAATAAAAACCTATAAAATCTAGAAGTCCTTGAGATATGGTATGAATTCATTGTCTGAGGTAACAGAAACCTCACAATATGGCAAACAGAATTAGATATGTTTTTCATTGAAGCAAATTTGATACACTCAACTTTAAAGTTAAAGAATTAAAGGCAGTTGGAAAATTCATTTTGAAGCCTTCAACTTATGGAATTTGTAAATAGAAATACATCATGAATGTTAGCTCAGTTGTTGGAATCATCCTGAAAAGTACTATGTTGCAACTCTGACAACTGTTTTAAATTTCCAAGTAAAAGACTGATGTCTACAAGCATGAAAGAAATAAATATGAACCAGCCTCCATTCAGGGTAGGCCAATAATGATAGACTAGAAAAATACAGGAATGCAAAGAGAATATTGTTAGTATCCAAAAGCCAATGTCACGTATTTCTGTTATATGTGTATATTTGCTTTTCCAACTACCTTTGTACTTTGGAAAATAATTTTTAAATGAGTTACGTGTTTTCATGGTGAAATACAGTATAGGTAGATTGAAGTGAGAAAATTATAGAAAGAAAAAGGAGACTTATGATACAAAGGAAATGGGATTTAGAAAAGAAAGATCTCAGAAGAAAGATACACACAGAAGAGGAAGGAAGGGCAAAAGGAACAGAATAGAAACTGAGAGTGGAAATAGGAAGGCAGGGCCAACAGTTCCTACATCTGAAGAAGGGTGAGTCAGCATTTCTCCGAAGCCTTGAGAATGTACTGGCTGCAGATTTGGTCCTTTCTTCTCAATAGTGTAAAGGATGTGATGGTAAGAAGCCATTGGACACAGCAGGTTATACTTGCTTCCAGCTTTTGCAGGCGTTCTTTTCCAGCATAATTTTCATACCCCACCTCTATTTCACTTCATTTTATAAACACAAAATTCAATCCTGCCAGAAATGAACATCACCAAGAACTATGGTCCATAGTTGTACAGTTATCTCCTGCAATGTAGGCACTTTGGTCACATTTATATTTACCATTAAAGGATAATATGTATTTACTATATGTTGGTACTATATTTACTTTTGAAGGATAATGTCATAGGGTACAGAATTCAGGCTGGTGTTTTTTTTCTTCAACACTTAATTCAATCCATTCTTTTCTCGCTGGCAAGGTTTACTGAAAAATTGGATGTGATTGTTATCTTTTACTCCTCAATTGGCAAGGTGTGCTTTTCCCCCTCTAACTTCTTTCAGGACTTCTTTTCTTTATCATTGTCACATTCTATAAAAATGGCATGCCCTAGCCAGTTTGGCTCAGTGGATAGACCATTGGCTTGTGGACTGAAGGATCCCAGGTTCTATTCTAATCAAGGGCACATACCTCAGTTGCAGGTTCCCCGGCCCTGTTTGGGGTGGGTGCAGGAGGCAACCAATCATTATGTCTCTCTCCCATTGATGTTTCTCTCCTCTCTGTCTCTCCCTCTCGCTTTCACTCTTTCTAAAAAACAATGGGAAAATATCCTTGGTTGAGGATTAAAAAAAAAAAAAAAAGATCTGACTAAGTATAGTGATTTTGGTGTTTATCCTGCCTGGTATTCTCTGAGCTTCCTGCATCTGTGGTTTGGTGTCTGGCATTCAACCTTTGGGATCATGAGAAAAGAAGAAGAAGAAGAAGAAAAAATATATAAATCAGAATATAGAGAGAAATAATTAAAAATAAATTGAGAATTTACTCTAACAAAAATATAAACAAGTATCTAACAAAATTTTACTGTAAAAAAAGTGAAATAAACATATATCATATACTTAATATCAATCCTAAAAAATAAATCTATACATACGAAGGAAATAAATTATGGTGGTGTAAAGATTTGAATATCAAGAGAGAAAAAGTTGTGAACAATTTTTACAGAAGTGATAAAGTGGTTTTCTAAAGCTGTAGGAAGGTTTGGAAGTTGAAGACTCTGGCTATTAAGAAGGTGTTGGAGCCCTAGCTGGCTTGCTAAGTGGCTAGAGTGTTGGCTCATAGACTGAAGGGTCCAGGTTCAAGTCCAGTTAATGACACATACTTCAGGCTCAATCCAGAGAGTGTGTATAGGAAGCAACCAATTAATGTCTCTCTCACATACATAGAGTTATCTGTCTGTGTCTCTTCCCCTCCCTTCCACCCTCTCTAAAAATCAGTGGTGGTAGGAGGGTGGGGGGAGTATCCTTGCATGAGGATTAGCAAAAAAAAAAAGAAGGAAGGAAGAAAGGCTGGCTCTTCACTAGAATGTGGATCAGAAAGCCAGACTGTAGGAGATTGAGTCGTTAAAAGTTATTGAGAGGCTGCAAAAGTTTATTTTTAGAGTTTCTGAAACTGAACTAAAGGGATTTCTGAACCAAATAGTGAAGCCAGGTTGGGTTCTGATACAGGTGTTTTGGAGGATTCATGCATTTTCAGAGAAAAAAAATACAGTTTTTCTACTGATTTAAGCTGCTACATGGAGTTATGCCAAAAATAACTTGTTGGCACAATTTCAAAACAATCTCTCCTAGATTGTGCTATCTATAATAATAAAAGCATAATATGCTAATTAGACTGCACAACCTTATGAACGAAGCCAGGGCTGCAAGAGAAGCCTGAGTCCCAGGTACCTGCCAGTGGCCAGAGGGAAGCCCAGGTCCTGGGTGCCTTCCAGCAGCCAAAGGGAAGTCCAGGTCCCAGGTGCCAGAGGGAAGCCGGTGCCAGCACCTGGGGGAAAGAAGGACTACGTCTTGCACAAATTCCATGCATCGGACCTCTAGTCCTATATAATAAAAGGCTAATATGCAAATCGACCAAACAGCAGAACAGCCAATTGCTGTGACATGTACTGACCACCAGAGGGCATTATCTCAATGCAGGAACTGCCCCCTGGTCCTCAGTGCGCTCCCACAGGGGGAGTATCGCTCAGCCAGAAGCTCTGAGCTGAGCTCATGCCTGGTGAGCACAACTGCGATGGCGGGAGCCTCTCCTACCTCCACGGCAATGCAAAGGATGTCCGACTGATGGACATCCCACAAGGGCTCCCAGACTGCCAGAGGGCACAGGCCAGGCTGAGGGACATCTCCCCTCCCCCGAGTGCATGAATTTCGTACACCAGGCCTCTAGTTTATTTAATAAGTAGGGGCCCGGTGCACAAAAATTTGTGCACTCGGGGTTGGGGGGAGCAGTCCCTCAGCCCGCCTGTACCCTCTTGCAGTCTGGGACACCTCGAGGGGGGATGTCCACCTGCTGACATGCCTGGCCAGCCTGGGTGAAGGGCTGAGGGCCATTTTCAGGCTGCCCACAGCCCCTTCAGGATTCGTGCACTGGGGGGTGGGAGGGCCGGTGAGTGCAGGCGTGGATGTTTCCCACCGGAGGGCCCATGATTGCACATGCCCCCACCGCTGAGGGGACACACCTGGCGCAGAGCTGGGTGGCGAGCCAGGGGTGGACGCTGGTGCAGGATCCCTCGGTGGGGCCCTGCTGCTGAGTGAACACACCCGGGGTGGAGCCAGCCAGTGAACTGGCTTCGGATTCTCCGCACTGTGCAGCAGATGCTCCCGCATGCCCTGCGGAGGCCACTGGGGGGCAGATGAAGGCAGTGGACCCTGGATGGGTGCTCCCACACACCCCTGAGGAGGCCCCTGGGGCAGAGCCACGCAGTGGACCCAGGACAGCTGCTCCTCCACGCCTTGCGGAGGCCCCTGGGGCAGAGCCAGGCAGAGGCCCCCGGGGGGCAGAGCCAGGCAGTGGACCCAGGATGGCTGCTCCTGCAAGCCCCGTGGAGGCCCCCACTCTCCCGCAGGCCTGGTGGAGGCCCCTGGGGGGGCGGAGCCAGGCATGGACCTGGGACATGCACTCCTGGATGCCCCGAGGAGGCCCCGGGCCGCACCCCCACACACACACACTGAGCTGACACACCCGACACAGCTGTGCCGGCCGCGGAGGCTCCTAGTACAGTGCCACCCTGCCAGCCTCTATCTTGCATACAGCCGCTCTGATTGGCTGGTGGGCGTGGCCATGAGCAGAGGCTCAGCCACCCTAGGCAGGCAGTTGCAACAGAAGCCTCTGGTTTGCTCTAGCTCCGTGGCTGCTGGCCTCCATCTTGACTGGGCTAATTTGCATACAGCTGCTCTGGTTGGCTGGGAGGCGTGGCTTGGCTGATGGGCGTGGCTTAGGTGTCTCATGTAACGGTCGATTTGCATATTACTCTTTTATTATATTAGATAGTATGTAGCAGAGAATGGTAATGGAAGACTAATTATGCAGCATTTGTTACTCATTAGATTTAGTATCTGATATCTCAGTGATAAAGACCTCTTACTATTTATTTCAACACCTTTACACATTACATTCCATCTTTAATTCAACCCTACTTTCACTGTCTATCAGGTCTCTAATAACTATGTTAATCGTCATTAATTTAGCACATATGACTTAATAATATACACTGAATGGCCAGATTATTATGACCACCTGACATTTGTAGACAAATTAGCTATAATTTCGTGCTGAAGTTGCTAGAGGGCCAGACCATTATAAATAGGGAAGCAGGTTGTTTATGACAGTAGAAGTGATTTTTTTTCTGAAGGTATGGGTAAACAACACGATTTAACAGCCTTTGAACATGGGAGATATATATATTTATGTTGAGTGGCCAGATTATTATGACCACATGACATTTGTAGGCAAATTAGCCATACACTGCATCATATGGGATATGGAAGCCGAAGGCCTGTTCAAACACCTTTGCTGTCTGCAGTTACCAAGATAAAACGTCTCCAATTTGCACAGGAACACAAGGATTGGACAGTTGAGCATTGGAAAAAGTCATGTGGTCCAATGAATCACGTTTCCAGTTGCATCATGCAGATGGCAGAGTGAGAATTTGGCGGAAACAGCATGATAGCATGCACCCCACATGCATGAGTACAACCCTTCAAGATGGTGGGGGCAGTGTTATGGTTTGGGGCATGTTTTCCTGGCATGATTTGGGACCTTTAATTCATGTGGAACATTTGAATAGCACAACATACCTAAATATCATTGCTGATAAAATTCATCCTATCATGTTGGTGGCATATCCCAGCGGAGATGGCTTCTTCCAACAGGACAATGTACCATGCCACAGTGCTCATATTGTGCAGGAGTGGTTTTAAGAACATGAGAAGGAAACTTTACCTTGCTTAGATGGCCCCCACAATCACCAGATCTCAATCCAATTGAGCATTTGTGAGGTGAAGTTAAAAGAGCCATCAGGCAGCTGGTTCCACAACCATTGAATTTTACAGAACTGGACAGTGCTACTCATCAGGCATGGTGTCAGATTCCTCACATCACCTTTCAGTATCTCATGGAGTCAATGCCAGGAAGAATCGCTGCAGTGTTGAAGACAAAAGGTGGCCCAACGAAGTACTGATGGGGTGGTCACAATAATCTGGCCACTCACATTCAAATATATCCCACATTCAAAGGCTGTTAAATCGCGTTGTTTACCCATTATCTTCAGAAAAAATCACTTCTGTCGTGGTAAACAACCTGCTTCCCTATTTATAATGGTCTGCCCTCTAGCAACTTCAGTGTGAAATTATAGCTAACTTGCCTACAAATGTCAGGTGGTCATAATAATCTGGCCACTCAGTGTATATCATAGGCAATAATAATTGTTGCAAATTGTTTAGCATTTCTCGTGAAGAATACAGCTACTAACATTTAAGATCTATGTTAGCTAACTTTGGCATAAGAACTGTCACGTCTGAAAACCAAACTATGGACAGACAGCATGCTTTTCCTAGAAGTGCATGGTTTACAGTTGTTTATACTTGAAAATGAGTAGTCTCCATCAGTAGTTGTTTTGAAAAGAAAATATTCTTGTAAGGTAGTGGATGAGGGGGGAATTAATTGGTTAAAAACAAAGAATGTTCAAAAAGGAGAAACAGTGTTCATTCCCTTTTAAGAACTATTCAGATGAAAAATTCCTCTGCATGAGCTTGATCTATATGTTTTTTGTGGTTATTAGTAGTAATGAAGTTGCATTAACCATATTCTCTTGATAATGCTCTAGCAGTTGCTTAGTACTTTTATCAGTGTATAAATTTTACAACTGGCAATGTGGGAATTTGACTAGTACATTTTTGTTTATAAGGAAGGGTAACATTATAACTTCTTCATATCTATGAATTATGAATTTTGACTTGCAAAGAAGCAAAACTAAACTGCAACAGAGCTTCAATATCATGATAGCTCTTCTTTCCTCCACCTCACAAGCAATGGGAATGCATATAGGATGCTGAGTGGAATACAGTGCCAGAGGTATGCCTTCTTAATCCAGAATGTGTGAGTTATTTTCATTTTATTCACTCTTTTTCTCAAACATGTATTCAGGGCCTTCTCTATCTGTACATTGAAAAATGCTCTTCTTCATAAAGGAACAGCTGAAAACAAAGTAAACGGTGCATAACCACCATATATCCTTATCTCTGTTAGAAAACATTATTTTCAATAATTTTTGGAAGGACTTTAAATACCTCAGTGCTTTGAAGATTAAACGTGATCCAAAAAGAATCTTTTGGAAAATGATTTTCACCATTTCATGAAGTTATAAATGAAAAAATGTTTTTTTATCAAGCTGAAATCCAGGTTTTAAAATTGATTTGTCCTATCTCCAAAGGAATGTTTAAGTCTCCGGCACCTAGCCCATAAGATTAGCTAGTACTATTGGCAAAGCGTTTATGGGAGGAAGAAGCATCATGCCCTTTCTTTTTTATCTGAGGACTATGGGTCCATCTGGCCAGAGCTACGTGTAGTAATGCCCAGGTACAGGTGTCGTGTGAGGCCTGGGAGAGTTACTAGGTGAGTGCTGTGAGGTAGATCTGAGAGAAGGAAATGGTAGTAAAATTCATTAACTAAAATCAAATTATCGAATCCCTCAAACTTGATTTTCAGTTTCCCACTTTAGTGAAGAAAGAGCAAAATGGGAGAAAATAAGCTTCTATTAATTATTTGTGCAATAAAAGTACAAACTTTGGTGTTGACATGGAGTGGGACTATCTCCTCCAGCTACAATAATTTATAATCCTAACTTCAAGAAGACACTAGCTCTGAAATACCTCAAGACCATGAGTCATTTGGGAAGTAATTCATTCAACAATGTTTCCTTGCTGTCCTCTGTTGGCCACACAGTTAAAGCACAGGTGCTGGCCAACCCTGGAAGCTGGAGAGGAAGTGTAGGGAGTGCTTATAGGATGAATTGCTGCTGAGGGACCTTTGGCTTGGCAGTGCAGGAGTTATTGGTGACCTTGAGGCATGGATTCAAAGCAATGGCAAGGCCACAACCAGACAGTAGTGAGTCAGGAACTGAAGAGCAGCAGTAACACATTAAGATACCCTCTTGAGGAAAACAAAACAAAACAAAACCTTGTGTGTGTGAGGGGGGGGGGAGGTGTGGAGAGGGGGGAGGGATGGTAACTAGAAAGGAGAGAGGGTTCAAAGGAGAAGTTATTATACATATACACGCATGCAAACATACACACACACGGTTGTATGCTAATGGAATCATACAGTAGAGGAGACGAAATGATGATGCAGGGGAGGGAGGTGCAGGAGCAAAGATGGTGAAAGGTCAGAGGAGATGGGGTCCAGAGCCTGATGGAGAGGCTGGCCATGGCTAGGAGCAGGACTCTTCTTTCACTACAACAGGTGAGAGGACCTAAACTATAGGTAGATGCAGCTGCCACTTAACAAATATTTACAAAAAATACCTATTTGTGCTGGTAAATGGTAATACAGCAAAGAGACAAAAATCCTTGTGTTCATGAAACTTTTATTCTAGTGAGCATTGGAGGAAGGGGACAAATAACCAAATAAGTAAAATATTAATATATAGTATGTCAGATGATGCAGAGTGCTATCAAGAAAAGCTGAGAAGAGGGAAGGGAATCATGGAAAGCTGGGTGGGTAGCAGGCTAGTGAGGTGAGTGTGTTGAGGGTGAATTGCAATTCTCATGAACTGGGCATCTGTTGTAATTTCTATGTCTTGATGTAATTTTTGTGAATTTACTTCTTGACCCTCCAACATATTTATTTTTCAAAATCAGATTAAATGTGGCCTACCACCCACATGTGAGGGCTAGTGGGACACCTGCTACCAGCCTCATTTCAAGGTGCCCCTTCTATGGGTAGCCCAAGACTCATCCAGCCCTGTCTTTCTCCTTTGTAGTCCTCATCATAGGTTCAATCACACACTTATTTATGCAATTATTTGATTAATATATTTCTTCTCTACTAGACTAGACGTCCAGGAGGGGAACAATGTCTGTTTTGGACAGTTGTATCCCCAGAACCTAGCACAGCATTGGTACGTAATAGGCCCATTGAATGAATGAATGAATGAATAAGAAGTATAAAGACTATTTTCCATAAACCACCTCTTTAAGAGTCTTATGTTTTATTATCCCGTGCTCATTTTTAAGTTTTACCTCTCATTTGGTGTGGCTGATCTAGTAAATGGCCATTTCCGAAGTAGGTAAGGTATGTTTTTATACCAACAGAATACATGAAATAGCGTGAAATATAGTTGTATTTAAATATATTTAAATCTCCACCTCTTTTTTTTTTTTTGCAGAACCAATGCCAGAGGCACTCCCCTGAATATAAATAAGGTCTCCAATAGCCTGATTAATTTTGGAAGGAAGTTGATTTCTCCAGCAACAGCCCCAGGCAGTACTGGTGGCCCTGTTTCCGGAGGCAGTGGTAGCAGTATCTCCACTGCTGTGGGTCCCCCCAGAACCCAGGCAGAGATCCCCCGGCATCATTTGCAGCAGCAGCAGCAGCAGCAGCAGCAGCAGAGGCTGATGAAATCGGAAAGCATGCCAGTGCAATTGAACAAAGGTAAGGAAAAGTACTAATAAATCTAAAGAAAGCACTTGCAGTATAGTCTGCTTGTAAGAAAACAACTTCTATTAATTTTTAATAAATTCATTGTATTAGGTTCTTTTAAATTACATTATCAGATGCTATATTGTTCTTAATTACAAACATCTTATGAGGTAATTTGTTAAGGTATTTTTTGACATTTATAGGCCGGTATACTTGCATTTGCGTCCTGTGGAGCCTCCTAGAGTATGACACGAACTGTCACAACACAGAATTTGAAGTCAGTTGGCTGTGGTGTTGCTCACTTGGATGATAATTCGGGAAGTTGCAGACACCATGGGCTTTGCTAGTCCCAGCACTCTGCTGGGCAGTTGGGTTGGAGGAAGCATGCCCTTAGGCTCCCACTCTTGCTGTTTCACGTCTGAGTTAACAAACTAGAACCATAAAGGAGAAAAAGCTAAACAGAATAGCAGGCCTCCAAAGTAAGTGTCTGAGTCCATGCACCAAAAGTTGAACAGTAGAATGTGAGAGCAGAGGAAGCCTGGGAGGCGGCCCCATCCAACTCTCACTCGATGAGTGAGGGCACTGCTGTTGTTGGTACTCTTGCTGCTGGGACTCAGGGGAGCTCATTTCTGTTTCTGGGCTTCTCCAGGCCTTCACCTCTCACATGCATTTTATTCCTAAGAAAGCCCTTCAGGTTCTTGCTCAGAATCTTTTACTTCCTACTTAATTTCAGAGACATATGTATTTGCTGCCCCTATTCAAAATCAATTAGAAAGAACTGCATTTATTTTTTAATGGGGGGACTCTGCTATCTGTACTGTAGAAAAAAGAAATAACATGATGGCAGAAAATATATTTTTTAAAAAGTCAATTCTAAGACTTCACAGAGTATCAGATCTGTAGCCATTTTGTTTCAAGGCAAATATACTGACACATGCCTCATTCATGTCTTATAGGGATCCCTGTGGAATAGCCATGTCCCATAACTAGTGTTGACAATAACAATAGTAATACTGAGTCAGTGTGAAGACCTTAAGCCATGTTCCGTATACTCTGTTTGAGAAGTCTGCATTCAAAATTATGAAAAATTTTAAATTACTGGCATTTAAAATGATGAACTTAAGTTAAATAGGCTTTATTCCCCAATGTTATAAAATAATGAGTATTATTCAATAATGAGTGTGTGCTTTTCCATTATATCATTTTATCATTGCCTATATGAAGTATTAAACTTTATATACTCATATTTAAATTTCTATAAGAGTATTGTTTACCTATATAAGACTATGTCATTTAAAATTGCATTCTTCTCTTTTTAATGTAGAGCTATCATACATGATTTAAAGAAAAGGAGACTTCAAATCATTAACACGTTGTAAACGTATTTTAATGCCAGGAGACATGCCCACTTACAGAATGGAAATGAATGTTATCTTATATATTTCTTAATTGTACTCTTTTATTGTCCTAAACAAATATGAATTCGATATTGCTTTGATAACAAGCTGTAGTCAGTAGTAATTCTAACTGATGGCAGGCAAATGAGTCAGAGAATCTCTTAATGCTGTAGCTTAAATTTTCTGAGGAACCAAGCCAAATGACTATAGAAATATAAAGTTGTGTCTCTTGGGAAATGTCAAGTATTAATATCACAGTAAGTGAGAAAGGAAGTGCATGAGGATGGAACAATTGATGAAAACTAAGTCCCCAGTCAGAAGAAGACACCAGAGCACTTAAGCGAAGTGTTTGGAACATGCGCATCATCGCTGAGGCACTTTGTAACTGATCCCCGTGCTGGAAGGAAGAAAATGGCCTTGTTTGGCAACTCTTCCATCTTTTTTATTTCTTCTCCTGTCAAACTACAAAAAGCTAGTCTACCTTCATGTTAGAGATATGTATTCCTGCTAATGCCCCTGCCTGCAGAAAGACTTGAATAAAACAGGAAAGGGCAAAGAGAACAGTTTATACAAGCACAACTTAGTGTGGGTGATGCTCTTCATTCACTCACCAGTGAGCTGTAAGCAGAACCCTCTGTTTCCAACCCTAAAGTCAGAGGTTTGGACTAATCCCTGGGGTCTTCTAGCTCCAAAATCCTATGGTTCCTTTGGTGAAAGATTACTTGTTAACACCGTGGTGTTAACAACTTCTCCAACATAGGTTCTTTAAGCTGGCATTTCTCACAGGCGTCCTGCTGAGCTGTGCACCGAGCAGTCCACAGGTGGTGGGTCACAGGTTTGGGCGGTAGAGTGAGCACAGTATGTAGAATTGTAGCCTGTCAGGAAGGTGTGTGTTGGAATATGACTTCTAACTCTCAGAACAACGCCATCTACGCTGTGCCCTTGAGGAAAGATAATGTATTGGTCTTTTTAGTGTCCTCTGCTGGAAAGTTTGAAAGTTGTTTTGAAAAATGATTATTTATGAAGATGAAAATGCTTATGGTTTTCCTAGGTTAGTTAACTGTCAATCATTTGTGCTTGTACAGGGAAGCAATTGTACAGAAAACAGAAAATTCACATATATGTTGCTTGAAATGCATTTTGTCATTTGTATATGTGTTGGGGGTGGGTCCTTAAAAAGAAGGAAAAGGGGGCACAGATGTTCCTCCATAATTTTCCTGGTAATATTTAATAAAATTAGTTTTTAAGTCTCTAAATATACTAACTAGAGGCCCAGTGCACGAAATTCATTTAAGAGTAGACCTTCCTTCTCCCAGCTGCCAGCACCAGGTTCCCTTTGGCACCCGGGACCCAGGCTTCCCTCACAGCCCCAGCTTTTGTCCAGAAGGTCGTCCGGAAGGATGTTTGGTCTAATTAGCATATCACCCTTATATTATTATAGATAGGTGATCCAGATGCAGTGGAATAAAATGGATAGCAAGCATAAAATTGAAAATCTCCTTCAAAAATATAGAAAAGAAGCATGCCATTCATCCATGAATAGAGAGTTAACTATACTACGAAAATTCAGGACCTGAAAGTTCTGCTAAAAGCTGTTTATCACTTGTTTGGAGTATGTACTTATCTTTAGATTGTATTGTAGTTATAGGAGAATATAAATGTATGTACTGTTAATTGATAGTGATGATATAATTACAACCCAGTAATCTCCATCTGAGCTGGCCGTGCTGTAAATCATAATTGTAGCAAGTGGTCAAGGCACCGAGAGTATGTTATTTAATTCAAAAATAGATTTTTTACTATTGTATAAAAACCACAGGGGAAGCAAGTCTATTGGTCATACATTATCACACACACAAAATATGGTGCCTTTTAAGAAAGCTTATTTTTTGACCTTGTTAAGCTCAAAATGACATAGGCTCTCAAGTGCTGTTGACATGACTGTTTAATGTTGAACTTTGTCACCCAGGAAGGAAATCAAAGAAGCAAAAAATCTTCCTTCTAAATTGTGTACCACTGCTCTTCACAGAATGTTCTTAAAATGCACTCCTTTTCCCCATTTCCTTTGTCTGTTTTTCAGATTTGAACACCTTTTTATTTTAAGCATTTACTACAGGTCCAATTTGTAAATGAAATCTTGCCTATAATAAGTATATCAAGTTTAAAGGGTATGCCGTTCACAGATTTATTTTTACATGTTGACATTTCTAAGTACATGTGGGAACTTTTGAAATCTTTTCAATACTTACTATGAAATTAGAACTTGTTTAAGTCTTGATCTGGTGACTGAAGAAACTGGTTTCAAGTTTAGCTAAAAATAAATTTTATCTGTTACAGAGGGGAATCAATTTCAAAAGAAACATTACTTAATAAATGCATGTAATTTTTTGGGTAAAAACTTTTGAAAGAAATATAAAATCACACTAATATTTATAGCATAATGAAGTCTGTTCAGCAAAATCTTTTGATTGCTAGAGTTTCCTATACTTATAACTGATAGAAACTTGTTTTGTACTTTAGACTAGTGGAAATTTGTTTATTTTCTTTAAGAAAAATATGCCCAAATGCTTTTTAGGTAATACTTAAAAAAAAAAAGTCCTTTTATAAAAATATTTTATATTTATTTTCATAAGATTGTACTGTATTTTCTGTTTTATTTTACTTTTAGTAATTTGATTGATAAGTGTATTGCAACATTAAGTATGAAAAAAAGTTATTTTTTTTTTTTGGTTTTATGAAATCTAATTATTTTTTCTTATAAAATCTAGGTGATGTAGTTACAGGAAGCAATGCTCAGGTTTCTGTTCCTGTCCAGACTCTAACTGACCTCCAAGGTACAGTTACCATGGCAACGTAGTATACCTTTTTGCCTGCAGTGTTATTGCCTATTCTAAAATTCCATTGTTCTGTCTGCCCACCCTCCAGTTCGTACTGTTTATTAGTTCACTACCATTATTCAGCCACTGAGTGGCACTGTTGTTTAAAACAAAAGTCCCTTCTCATATCAACTTGGTGATGCCAAACCTAGCTGTGCTGTGAGTTTTCTAAGTTTGCACCAGCCTCTTTCCTTGCAAAATATGGGCTAATCTAGAAAAAGGTTTATTTAAGACATAATAATAGTAATTCATATTCAGCATCTCCTGTGGAATTTAAAAACATAAATATTTAAAGTTGTTGCATTAATCTTTTATTATGTAAAATATGTTACAGAGAGGAATTCTGTACCAAGTGGAAGCCTAGACTATTAAACCGAATAGAAGATTCAAACTCAGAATTAAAATTCATATAATATTTTCCTTAATTTAAAATATACACATAATTTAGTCATGCTAATATTATTAAAATACTGTTCTAATAATGATATGTCTTCATAATACCTGTGCTTTTTGAAAAATTAACAGAAAAAAAAACTGTGATTAGGAAATGAGTGGAGTGTGGCTTAAGATATTAAGAAATAAAACTGTTGTGCTAGAGGGATGTGACCTCGCTTCTATATATAGTTCTGGATTTCACAGGTATAGTTTCACTGTGTTCTGGTAATTGAACCATCTGACCTTTATGGGTTGGTCAGCCTGGGGATTCCATGAGGAGCTGCTGTTTACTCTTCATGGTGTCTGTTATGTGATATAAACAGATGCAGTATAATGGAAATAGAAAAGGCAGATAATCTCCAAATGATTTGTCTTTAGCCTTGTCAATTATTGCACGTAAGTAAATATTGATGTGATTATCCAATATGATGAGAGTTCATAAGGCTTTAGTCTGTTTCCTAAAATAAAAACCTGAGCCCTCTAGACAACTCTTTAGCAAGTGTTTTGTTATCTGTAGTTCACTTGGCTGTGGGGAGAGAGGCCAGAGGCTGCCTTGCTCATGGTGACTTCTGCTCCATGCTTTAAATCCGGCATCCTCAAACCACGGCCCGCCGGCCACATGCCGGGGGTTTTTGCCGCTGCTGCCTGTCCTGCTTAAAATAAGATATGTGCAGTGTGCTAGGAATTTGTTCATAGTTTGTTTTTTTTTTAAACTATAGTCTGGCCCTCCAATAGTCTGAGGGACAGTGAACTGGCCCCATGTTTAAAAAGTTTGAGGACCCCTGCTTTAAATGGTCCAGACAGGCCTATTTTTCTGGAGACCCTGTTCACAATTCCCCCTGCCTGCCATACCCTCTCAGAGAGTCTATCAGTCTGCTAGGGGAGGCTCCAGTCCACCAGGGGAGGTTCCAGCCCCTTTATGTGACATGAGGTGCAAATAAACAGCTTTCAGTCTGTGATGATGATGATGAGAAGTGTGACCATGCCTACCGTGGTTTGAAGAAGTCACTCTGTTTTCTTCAGCACACTTCCTGCAGAGGGTCAGAAAGCAGCAGGAAGGAGAAGTAAACCCAAAATAGTTAGTGGTGGCAACAAAAAACTTTCTAACAATCTATGCTTAATAGGATTAGTAATATTAGAAGTTAGAGAATTTAATCAAATGTGCCAAACCCATTCCATTCCCCTTGAATCTCATAGTTTAAGAGCAGATAAGTTTTCATTTCATAAAACTAAAACTGTCATTCATACTGTCTCAAATGTCTTTTTTTCTGCCAGCCTATTTCCCTAAAGGCAATCATTGTTAAGTTTCTTATGAGTCCTTGTAGGGAAAAAAAAAAACCACAATAGATTTTAAACTGAGGATAAAAGGAGAGTCGCATAAATGTGGCAATAGCTCATGTGTCTGGAGGTGACTTCCTCTCCGGACCTTCAGGAATAAAGCACTGACAGAAATCTTCCGGTGCAGGTGGCAGGCAGCAGACTGGGAGATAAAGAAAAAGGAGATCAAGTCAACTAGATTCAGACATAGGACTGACCACAGAGACCCCTTCTGCTCACAAGCATGAGGGGGGAGACTGAAAACCAAAAAGTTATCCTTGTGCATGACCCTCGATTGGTCACTCTGGTTGTTGCTGAGAAATGAGAGCCCTGAAGCAGCAGACAGGTCCACTGTGTCCTGTGTAATCGCCTGCACAAGGCAGAGAGGTGCATAATATGAAACACAAGTTTTCAGAACATCATTTAGCAAGAAAACACATTTTGGTAGAACACTCCAAAAGACGTTGAATAAGTGAGTTTGTTTTTGGGCTGAGAATAAGATCAGCATTTGCCCTTACTTTTAAAATACCTCGTTCTGTTTTTCTTTAACTTCAGGTCATGCTTACTATAGCCTACCTGACACAGCCCTTGCTAGGGGAGCAGGGAGTGCAGCTTTGCCCAACATGGGCTCTGGGGTGCAGCCTGCATTTGAGTCCTGCCTCCAGGACTGCCTTGCTGGCTGGCCTCTTACCTGTAAAGAGAGAAAAGAACCGCTGCTTCATGGGTGTAAGAAGTGGCCACCGCACCGTCCCATAGTGATGCCTCCAGGGCCATTGTGTGTTTTCCTCAAAAACCTTTTAGTTTTAAGAATCAAATGATGAAGGAGCCAGCTGAGCACCTCTCTATTTTCTTAATAGTAACTTTCTATATCCTACAGCCATGTGTTTGCAGGCAAGCGCTGGATCTAACAGTGCTTGACCGCCACGTTCGGCTAGAGCAGCTCTATCTGGGCCTTCAGGTTCAGCCTTGTTCCTTTTGCTCTCTGGTGGCACCAATGTGCCTGTTTTTAATGAGCCAACATCAGCCCTCTTGCTCTCTGTCACTTGAGTCTGAGGCCAGACTGTGACCAGATGGACCAGCTGCCTCACTTTCTCCTGGTTCACTGCATGAAGTTGCAGCAATCCCGTTTTTGGGGCTGCAGCCCTGGGCTTTCTGTTCTTCTGAGTTATGCCTCCCACCAACGATCCCCAGATTTCCTAGCCTCCTAAACACTGTGCTTTGGGGCTTTATTCTATCGTGCACTGGTTTTGGTGTCATTCTCAATTACATAGGGATATCAGGAAGCTCCAAAGAATTTCATCAGATGGACTGAGCTAGATGTGCCCAGGCGTCCAGTGGCCTTAGTTATACTGTGTTCTCTGCCAGAGTGAGCCTCCCTGAGCCACGCCACTCACCTCCACTCTCCAAGTCATGAGGTTTCCCTTACACCTTTGATGCCTGAGACAGAATTAGCTATGGCCTGCTTAGTGCTCCCAGGGTCCTATTGTTTATACTCCTGTTTGCTTTGATCACCTGGGATTTTAGGTTAGTGAATATACATGTCTATTTCCCTTGTACTGTTACTTTGGGAGCTTTTTAAGAGCTTGTCTTGCTCCCCCCCTCCCCCTCCTCAAGGCTGGACAAAGTTTCTGTAGGCACTTCATAAGCTCATGCCCTGCTCTTTGATTATGAATGAAAGATTATGTGCATGCCTGATGCAGCTTGAGAAGTGGTCTGTAGTTAGTATATTTAAGAATGCCTTGCAATATAAAGTAACTTTTAAAGAATTGCCTTGGGTCAAAATTTTCAATAAGTGAAAAGTGAGTGAAGGCTTTCGGGGCCGTGCCCTCAAGCTCAGCACCTGGGGAGCGAAAGGGGTTGAGCTGAGGGGTGAGCGGACCTGCCTTGCGGTTGCTGCTGGAACCCCTGGGCCTTGGATGGCCCTTCAGAGGGTCTGCCTTGAGGCAAGGGGGTAGCCTGTACCCTCTGTCAGCCCAACTGGTGACTGACTGGAGTTAATCCCCAGGCAGGGACAGGACCTTGGGCAAGCAGCTCTCCACAGCTCAGGGACCTCCCGGAAAGGGACTCCTCTGAGAGCCACCCTCACCCAGCAGCCGGGATCCGTGCCTCAGTCCTGAAGGGGCCCTGGGCAGGGCACTACAGCAATGTGCTTAAGAATGTGCCTCTAAGAACAGGCCTTCGTTTGAGTGCAGCAAAAGAAATGATTCATGTTGTCCCTGTCAGTGAAAGACATGAAAACGTTTCTAGAGCTTCAGAGCCCTGTGCAGTTGATGGGCTCCTCGAATTGGATGTGTGCAGGGCTTGGGGTGGAATGTCCCATCCAGTTATGAAAGGCAGGGAAGTGTGAGAAGCCTTCTCCTGGCTCTAGGCAAGGCTGCCTCTGGTGCCCGGCCTTTCCCACACTCTTCACAGGAAATGTTCCATCAGCCCCTTGGGAACATGTCAGGGACTTCATTTTCTTAGATGTAAATGTTAGTTCCCAAAGGGCACAACAAAATTAGTAACCTAATTTCTGTAATTAAGGGGAAGTATATTTTGTGCAGGGTTTAAATGTGATATGTAGGCCAAGAACTTTACTGTAGCCCCACTACATCCTCCACGGTGCTAACTTTCCCACCAGGTGAGGCTGGTAATGACCACACCCCTGCCGTCAGTGAGGCCTGGCCTTTGTGATACAGCACCTGTAACTGAATACAGGAGGTTAACCATCAGTTTTCTGTTCATAGGAAAAGCCATCCCAAAATGCAACTATAAGTCCTAAAAATTGGGTAGATGGACCTATTCCCCAAATATGATTTGTTTGTTTGCTTCTTTG
Organism: Murina feae; assembly: GCA_004026665.1. Classification (NCBI taxonomy): domain Eukaryota; kingdom Metazoa; phylum Chordata; class Mammalia; order Chiroptera; family Vespertilionidae; genus Murina; species Murina feae. The sequence continues at coordinate 39,058 of PVJC01005653.1, forward strand.
CTGTTGTGAATTAATAGCTGCTTGGAGTCACTCTCTGTGATACAGAAGTGAAATAATATGTGTTGACACAGTCTTTACTAGTAAGTTTGGACAAATCTTACAGTGTTGCTAGCTGTAGGTATAAAAGTCTATGTCCTTGGGCAAGTTTATTAAACTCTCCAACCCTCAGTTTTCTTATATGTAACTACCTCACAATGTCATTAAGATCAAATGAGAAAATATGTATAAAGGTATATATATATATATATATATATATATATATAGGCTAACATTTTGTAAATATCACATTGTGATTTTAATTTTCTGATCTATTCTTGAGTAGACAGACTAGGGAAGTGTATATATCAGGAAGGTTGGAGAAAAAAATGAATAGTACACAGCTATAGTACAGATAAAATCTAGAATTAATTCCTGGTCTTATTATCATTTCATCATAGAACAGTTGCTTTATAAAAACTTGGGTAGCTTCTTAAGATATTTTTCTTTGATAATTTTATGAATTTTTTTAAGTGGAAAATTTTCCCAAGTTTTATAGAACTTTATTTATATATTATAAATATCAGATAGATAGATATAATAGGCACTTCCTACCTCATTTCAGAAGTATTCAAGGCAACTAAGATTTTATAAGATTTGATATATGTAACTGCTGACAACTATTTTTTTGTATATTTTTATTGATTTCAGAGAGGAAGGGAGAGGGAGAGAGAGATAGAAGCATCAATGATGAGACTCATCAATCAACTGCCTCCTGCATACCTGCTGCTGGGGATTGAGCCTGCAACCAAGGCATGTGCCTTTGACCGGAATCGAACCAGGACCCTTCAGTCTGAAGGCCAACACTCTACCCACTGAGCCAAACCAGCTAGGGCCTGCTCACAACTTAATTTTGGAAATATGGAAAAAAGTTGCAGTAGTACACAAAATTCTTTTCCCAGGAGTATAATCAGATATAAGTGATTCTACCTGGCATTTTAGATTAACTCAGAATTATTAACAATAATGCCAAGTATTGAGAGTCTAGAGATCATACATAGAATATAATAATAATAATCAAAGGAGAATTTCCCATTTATTTAACAGTTCTGTGGGTCAGAAGTCTGGCACAGATCTCACCAAGCTAAACCAACATGTCAGGAGGTTCTAAGAATCATTTGCGCTGTTGGCAGAATTCAGTTCCTTGAGGCTATAGAACCAATGTCCCCATTTCTTATCTGGCTGCCTTTCTCATCTTCTAGAGCAGTGGTTCTCAACCTGTGGGTTGTGACCCCTTTGGGGGTCAAACAACCCTTTCATGGGGGTCGCCTAAGACCATTGGAAAACACATATATAATTACATACTGTTTTTGTGATTAATCACTATGCTTTAATTATGTTCAATTTGTAACAATGAAAATACATCCTGCATATCAGATATTTATATTACAATTCATAACAGCAAAATTACAGTTATAAAATAGCAATGAAAATAATTTTATGGTTGGGGGTCACCACAACATGAGGAACTGTATTAAAGGGTCACAGCATTAGGAAGGTTAACAACCACTGTTCTAGAGGATGCCACATTGACCCCTGGCTCCTTTCTCCATCCTCACAGCCAGCAAAGCCAGTCCCTCTCATATTCAGTCATCTCCTGTATGATCTTTAGTCACATCTCTGTTCCACTTGAAGGACCTCTGTTTTTTCATTGGCCTACCATAATAACCTGGGGTGTTCTTCCAATCTCAAGGCTCTTAACCTTAACACCCCTGCAGAGTCCTTTTGCCATGTAAGATAGCATACTAACAAGCTCTGCCGATTAAGGGTCTAGGCCAACCACGTCAGACTCATGTAAACGAGGCATGTGGCCTGCCAGCCATGAGTTTGACATGGTTCTTAGGGAGAATATTTGAAAGATTAAAATTGACCCAAGAAGAAGTAGAAAACCTCAATAGTGGAATGAACTTAGGAAAAATCCAAAAAGCCATCATTGGGATGCCTTTAAAATGTCATCAGCACCAGCTAATTTTATCGCTAGATGATTCAAATTTTGAAGGGACAGATAAATTCAGTTGTATAATTTTAGAAAAAGCTAAACATTTTTTTCATTTTATTTTGTAAAAAAGCCATGTTATTACAAATCAAAATGTGTTGGCTTCTTAGATTTATCTTTTTTCCTATGGACTTTTAAAAGCAATTTGGAACTCAGAGCTAAGCAAACATTCCTTTTGTTTTAGCTATATCTTCCACCACTCCAAGGCAATAAAAGCTACTTAACGAGTAGGATTCCAAGGAGCGATTAGAAAATATTTATAAAGGGAAAAAGAAAAACCTAGGTTTATAATAAATACTTAAATCTTTTCCACTACATCATCTTGGATTAAAAAATGCCTTCCTAAGCAGGACCATAAAAACAAAAGCCATAGAGGAAAATAAAGACTCACACACTTATATACAAATGGCTGAGTTCCAGAATTTAGGAGGAACTCCCCTAAATCAGCTTTTAAAATAAAATGAGCAGAGATGATTCACACAGAACCTTCAGATGACTGGTGTATGAATAAATTGAAAGATATTCAGCCTCACTAGTTATCAGGAAACTTCAAACTAACATAATGAAATTCTGCTTCCATATATTAATCAAATAAAAAATTAGATGAATAGATAAATATATATCATGTTACATTTACACATGTGTATAAGTATACATGCAAACATATGTAGGTTAAAATCCTAGGAGAAAGCAATTTGGAATTATTAATGGAAATTTAAAATGCACATACAATTAGACATAGCAGTCTCGTTTATGTAACTTTACCTAATAGAAATAGACAACAGTTTGTACCTAAAAACATATCTCTTTAGACTTCTAATTGTCATTTAGTTTGTACAGGCCAAAAAAAAAGAAAAAATCTTAAATGTCTATTTGGAAAAGCTACAATTTTTTCTTCTTCACAGCCATTAAAAAGAGTAAGGCAGACTTATATATAAGAGGAAGACAAATCTCAAAGACTAAGTTCAGTCCAAAAAGCAGGTCAGAGAGGGCAGTGTCTTTGGAATGACAGGACCTCTGAAGATGTTGCTCCATGAAAGCAACAAGGTCAGAAATGTCAAAGCTTTATCTGGACTCGAGAAATTAATGAAAGAATTGTAGTAACTTGAAAAGCATCTATTCAAGAAAAAAGAGCTGGATCTCAGTAAGAACAACATGCTTTGTAGCTTTTTAACTTGCCTTATCCCTGCCCACCCCTCCCCATATCTGTCATAATCTTTTATAACCATCAGCCTTGCAACCACTGGAGGAGAAAGAATGGACTTGGAGCACCCTAAAAGTACCATCCCCAGTAAATGGTAGCTGTTTGACTTGTCCAGCAGCTTCCGGAAAAGTCTCATTCATAGGACTTGTCTTCATTTTACCTTATTCAGAACTCACTAAGGGAGAAACCCTGTCCATAGGACATCTATCAAAAATCATCAGTGGAAATGGCTTAGCATCACAGTTGCCCAAGGCAGAAGTAGAGCAAACAAGACGCTAACCAAAAACTTAACAGGAAAATCAGAGGCTGGCAAAAAACTTAGAAGGAAAAAGGAAAGTCCTATCGGGGTCTTTGAAAATCTCCAATATATTCCTGGTATTCTAGAAGGCCACACACAGGCAGGAAAGAATTGAGAATGGCTCAGTCTCTCAGCTCAGGATGAACTGGAGGCTCTGCTTTGGCAGGAATAAAGGCTAATGCAGAATTGTAAATCTCTGCTGGAGCACTGAGGGTATGCACCCCAGCCAAGGCTTAGTGGTTCAAGACAGTAAGGAAAGGAAATCTCTGTCTCTTTACTGATCGCGAAGCTAACCAAGCAGAGTCTTCAGTGGCCAGAAACCACAAAAAAATATGGACTTAGAATTAATTTAGCAAAGTCACTAAAACAGCAAACAACAAGAAAAACAAATCTAGGGGATAGGATGAGATCTAATTTCCAGAGCTGCCACATTATTTTATTAAAATGTCTACTTTTCAGTAAAAATTCTGAAACATACAAAGAAACAGGAAAATAGGAAGTATGGCTCATACACAGGGAAAAAAGCTGTCAACACAAACTGCCCTGAGGAAGCTGAGACACTAGACCTACTAAAGACTTTAAATCGGCTGCTATAAATATCTTCAAAATGCTGAAAGAAACTGTCTAAAGCACTAAAGGAATGTAGGCAACTAGTGTCTCACCAAATAAAGAATATTAATAAAGAGATAGTTTGTCCTGACCGGTTTGGCTCAGTGGATAGAGCGTCAAAAGGGTGAATTTTATGGTATATGAATTATATGTTTTTTAGAAAGGCAATTTTCACATTTATTTATAGTGAGACTATAATCACTTATTAATGATATAATTTTATAAGAAAAAATAAATTAATAGGTGGTTCCGGAGGTTTGGTTTTTTATTTTTATTTTTTGTTGTTGTTAATCCTCACCTGAGGATATTTTTCCATTGATTTTTAGGAGGAGTGGAAGAGAGAGGGAAAGATGGAAAGAAACATTAATGTGAGAGAAACACATCGACTGGTTGCTTCCTGCATGAGCCCTGACCAGTGCCCAGACTGGGGAGGAGCCTGCAACCAAGGTGTACATGCCCTTGATCAGAATCGAACGCAGGACCCTTTGGTCCACAGGCTAGTACTCTATCCACTGAACCAAACCAGCGAGGGCCCAACCGTCTTTTTTAACTCCGACATTCTAGCCCTCGAGATCTCCTAGGTGCTGGGACCTGTTCTCCCCTCTCCTCTCCTAACCTCAGGGTTACTGTCCTTCCAGGGTCAGCAACAGTATCATCCATTGCAGGATGAACCCTCTCTGCGGGAACTTTTTGGCTCCATAACCTCTCAGTGAAAAGAGCATTGCTGGCGGTCACAGATGCCCCTACTCTAATGCAGGAACCAATCCGGACAGAGGCCATGTGACCCAGCACTTTGTCCCCATTTCTGGATGTTTCTGTCATAGGCTGGGGTAGCCAATACATCTGTTCTACAATTAATGAAAAGGGAAAAGACCCTTTCGAAAAACTGAAGGATTTCAAATTTTTTATATTAATAATATAATGTACAATATAATAGTTTCCAGTTTCTATTAATAAGGATGATTACATTACTGAGGGTCCAATTCTTAAATCTGTGATTTCTAAAAACTGGATTTTTGATTTTTCTTATGTGTGCAACACTTTACTGTTGTAGTATAAATTACATGTAGAAAACTATAGCGTACTTCATTGTTTTAAAACATTGACAGCTAATCTGGTACATAAAAATGAATGCCCTTTAATGCTCCATAGTGTCATTGTGCACAGTGTAAACAAAGAAGTATCATAATGGGTCATTTATTAAAAGCAGTAAGTTCAGTCACGTAGTGAAAGAGTGGTGTTTCATTATTGCCGCTTTATGTTTCTTACAGGACAAAGTTCTAAAAACATCAGTTCATCTCCAAGCATTGAGAGTTTGCCTGGAGGAAGAGAATTCACTGGCTCTCCACCTTTGTCTGCTACTAAAAAGGATTCCTTCTTCAGCAACATCTCCCGTTCCCGCTCACACAGCAAAACTATGGGCCGAAAAGAGTCTGTAAGTATTTAGCAATGGTTTTCTTTTAACCTTCATTTTCTTCTAGAAGGATCTATTTGTTAAAACTTCTTATAATGCTCTTAAAATTTTTACAAACTAAAATGAATTATTTGTCAAAAACAACTTAGTTAAAATTTTAAGAAATATTTTAAGGCTATGGTTTGTTTATATTACACTGGAGCAGGGAGGAAGGTAGTGTCAATTTATAATAAGTTAAATTCCAAGTCTCAGGACCCTTTTTCCCATGTAAAATGACTTTTTGTCAAAGCCTGTGTAGTTTTTTTTTCTTCTTCTAAAATGTAGCAAGTAGCATTATACCAAATAATATATTAAGACACTAAAACAAATCAAGCTGTTTTGTTGTTTGTTTTTTCAGGTTCAAGCATTTCCTGAAAATTCAAAATAATTTTACCATTGTTTCTGAAAGTTATACAGATTACATTTCAATTACGGTATATTGATAGCTACTCTCTAAGAACCCTTGTATACATTACTCAGAAGAACATGTGTAAAGCCTACCAACTACTTAAAAAACACACAACCTGGATGTGTCTGAAAATGTTAAGCCAAATCACAAGAAATAAAACATTTAGCCATATTTTATAGTTCATTTAACAGAATATTCTACTATGAAGAATTCATCTACCAACTGGAAGAGGATGCAAATTTGAGGCATTACAGAAAGGAACCTACTAGTAGCTGTTGCTGAAATAGTCCTAAATTAGAAAAAAAATAATGTAAAACTTCTGAGGTATAATTATTTACAGTACACAGAATAGATAATGAGATGGTATCTATCTGTCTGACTGTGTATGATCTTGGGCAAGATAGCTTTATGGTGCTTCAACCCCCTCATCTTCGAATTAAACAACATGCAATGCTCTCTGAAAGGAAAGGTTCACTACACACTCTCTTGAGTTCTCTTTCCGTGCATAGGAACTGTGATTCTTTAACTTACAGAAAAGCAGAATGAAACCTTCATTTAAAGATGGCCACTTTAGTGCAGGCAGTTAGCTCTGCTGCTTCTTAGATTTCACTCTGGGGGCAGTTAGAATAGTTAAAAATAAACCCTCAAGGAATAAGAAACTAGAAGAGAAGACAACAACAACATGTTTTGTTCCTTGGGAAGCAGATGTTAAATGCTAACTAAGCCGCTAAGAAAGCTGAACACCAAGTCAGCAGTAGATAAAAACCAAGAAGCAATGTGATTTAGATTTAATCTTCTGGAAGCTCGGGATCTGGAAATGGGGTAAAGGTGGAACTGTAGACATGAGAACTGGTCAGAGGTCTCTCTCTTCAGAAAGCAATTGGATTACCTTCCCCTGGCAGAAGACTAGAAGTTTAATTCTCTGGACTGAGCGAGATCAGGCATGTTCAAGTACAGCACTACCCTACTGGAAAAGGAATCTATAATAATCTTATCTAATAAAAGAGTAATATGCAAATTAGGCATCACTCCTTCACAAAGATAGCCGCCCCATGGGCACAAGTTGGCGATGCCCAGTCCAGCTCAGCCCTGCGACTGAAGTGGTCAGGCCTGTTAGCCAGGCAGGTGGTGGTGGTGGGGAAGGCAGGGGGCTGAGGGGTGGAACAGGTGATCAGAGGGGGCTAGGGGTCCCCTGCCCAAGCCAGAGACCTTCGCCAGAGGCCTCAGGTATGGGCAAGGGCAGAGCCAGTGATCGGATGGGGGCAGGGGCAGAGCCGGTGATTGGAGGGGTATGAGGGTGCCCTACCCAGGCATAAGGCCCAAGACAGAGGCCTCAGGCCTGGGCAGAGGCAAGGCCAGAGATTGCAGGGCTCCACAGAGCCAGTGATCAGAGGGGCAGGGGCAGAGCCTGAAATCATAGGGGTCTGGGCACTGATGGAGCCGGCAAAGCAGGGGTCTGGGGGTCCCCTGCCCATGCCTGTAGCCTTGGCCAGAGGCTCAAGGGTGGAGTTGGCAATGGTAGGGACCTGGGGGTCTCCTGCCCAGGCCTATAGCCTTGGCTAGAGGCTGCAGTGGGGCAGGGGCAGAGCTGGTGATCTCAGGGCCTGGACAGAGGCAGAGCTAGTCATCAGAGGGGCAGGGGTGGAGCCTGCAATCACAGGGGTCTGGGTTCTGTGAAGCCGGTGATCGGAGGGGTTTGGGGGTCTTCTGCCCAGGCCTGCATCCTCAGCCAGAGGTTACAGGCCTGGACAGGGGTGGAGCCGGTGATTGGAGTAAACTACAAAGGAAAGACCTTTTCTTACTGCTCATTGGCTAAGCTGCCTGTATGCCACTAATAATATTCTTAGTAACTTGGGTAATAAGAATCCAAAAAGGCGATCTAGGGGTTTTCCACCACACTCCTGGTGGAAAAAAGTGAAGGTCCACTACTAGAGGACTAAGAAATGTCATATCCTGCCTAGCTGGTTTGGCTCAATGCATAATTCCTCAGCCTGCTGACTGCAGGTCTGGGTTCATTTCTGACCAAGGGCATGTACCTAGGTTGCAGGCTCCTCCCTGGCTGGGACCCAGGTCAGGGCATATGCAGGAGGCAACGAATCAAAGTGTTCCTCTCACTTTGATGTTTCTCTCTGTCTTTCCATTCTCTTCCACATTCTCTAAAAATCAATGGAAGCATATCCTTAGGTGAGGATAAAAAAAAAGAAAGAAATGTCATATCCTGTGAAAGACACATCTTGAAAATGCCTAAAGAAAGTTGTCATTTCTTCATGGTGAAGGGACTGGAGTCCATGTTGATGAAAACACCTTGGTGGCTGTGGTGACTGGCAGTGGCTGCAGCAGCTGGGTGATGGGGCTGGTTGCTTCCCCTGATTAGCCTGGTCGCCTCCCACAAAGGGAGGCCAGACTGTGGCTTAGGCCTGCTCCCCAAGGGGAGCAGGGAGCGGGCCTAAGCTGTCAGTAGGACACCCCCTTGAGGGCTCCCAATATGTGAGAGGGGGCAGGCTGGGCTGAGGAACACCCCCCCCCCCAGTGCACAAATTTCGTGCACCCGGCCCCTAGTAAAAACATAATATGCTAATTAGACTGGAGGACCTTCCAGACAAAGCTAGGGCTGTAGGGAAGCCTGGGTTCTGGATGCCAGAGGGAAGCTGGTGCTGGCAGCCAGGGAAAAGAAGGCCTACTCTTGCATGAATTTCATACATCGGGCCTCTAGTGGTGAATATATTTAGCTTCAGAATTTGGCCTCACCCCACTTACTCTATGAATTCCATTATGTATATCCCTCCAGGCAGAAAGAGTTTTCTCTAAGCAGAAGTCACAAATGAAAAAACATGAAGATGTTCTGACCTCAGTGGTTCTTCAGGGAAATAGCCAGCTTACTTCCAGTGAACCTACCTATCACAGTCCCATCCAAACAGACCTTGCTCTTGACTTTTAGTTTACACTGTTTTATGAGTAGCACAGTCAAGGATCACCAGGTACTTGAGGAGAGCAAATGAAAATGAAAATGAAAGACAAAAAAAAAAAAAGTATTTATATGTATGTCCTGATGTTTTCATGTGAGTACCTGGTACACAGTAATTAAGTAAAAATAACTCAAGTTGAACTCTGGGCATGTTATTTACCTGTGGTTAGAAAATAGCAAAATAATGGTATTAGCATGAAGTATCTCACTTTTAAATATCATTCTTTTGAAGTTCATTTTCTGAGTGGCTCTTTAGGTAAAAATGATTTTGACATCAAAATAATAAAATGCTATTAAAGGAAAAAAGCAACTGGGAAGAAGCAAGTCTATGTAAGAGTAGAATGCCTCAAAAAATATTCAAAAAACAACCACAATTAGAATCTACAATATCAATAATGTAAAACTCAGTAGAAGAGTTAGAAGATAACATTGAGGAAATTTTTCCAGAAAATGGATTATAGGCAGAATGGGAGGTCAGAAAGAAAAATATAAGAAAATTAGAGAACCAACCCCAGAGGCTCAAAATCTAAAAAACACAAGTTCCAGACAGAAAACAGACAAAATGAAAGAAATAGTCAAAAAATACAATTCAATAAAGTTTTCCACTAGTGAAAGAAAGACCTGAGTTTTCAGATTGTAAAGGTCCATGGAATGTCCCACACAAGTAAATAGAAACCCACACATTAATACATCACTGGGAACAAAGAGATATCCTACAGACTTGAAGAATTGGGTTAAAAGAAAGATTTCCAACAAAGGATCAAGAATTAGCCTAGCTATAAACTTAGCAACACAGAAACAAGACAGTGGAGGAATGCCTTCAGAACTCTAAGAGAAAATTACTTCCAACCGAGTTTCTATACTGAGCCAAACTAATTAAATGTGAGGGTAGGATAAAGCCACTTTCAGACATTCAAGATTCAAAAAATTTATTCCCATGCACCTCAGACTCCACTGGAGGACATGCTCTACAAAAATGAGGACATACGCTGAGGATGAGGAATACCTGAGAACAAGGAAATAGATTATTCAGAGCAAAACAACAGTATTCCCCAGAATGATAATGCAGGGAGATCCCAAAACTTATGTACCACACAGCTACTTAGCAGGTCCAG
>PVJC01005654.1:0-58194 GCA_004026665.1 Murina feae
CTCTCTCCCTCTCTCTCTCCCTCCTTCTCTCCCTCTCTCTTTTGTGTGTGTGTGTGTGTGTGTTGGGGGTTGTCATGGGTCATGGGGAATGACACATAGGGGGTTTCCACTTTCCAGAATGGATAATGCAAGTTGGAGTCTTTAATCAACTTCTCTTCACCCTTTAGGCACTTAGCTTGGTTCCAGGCCCTTGTGGGCTCTAAAAGAAAATAAATGAGGGAATCAGTGAGTTCTTTGAACTTCTTGGAGAAAAGGACCATGGTAATGCTAAAGAATGTGATTGGCTGCCATTGCTGCCACTGCTGTTGAGGCTTTCTGAAGAGTGCTGCTCTTCCTCAGGTCAACTGCTCAGCTCAAGGAAATGGACTGTAGTACATATCAATGAATCTTGGCAACCAGGAGAGAAACTGAGGCACATTGACTCATGGACTGGGGATCAGAGAAGCAGGAAATAGACTACTGATTTCTGAGTGCAAATGTAAAGCAAGTCTTTAAGCAACCCTGCTAAACTCATCTGTTTTTCCTAGGGACTCTATTCCCTTTCTCATCATTTTATAATGTCAGAGTGGGAAAGGACCTTGGAAACCCAGGAGTCTAGCCCTTTCTTCTCTGGGCTTGAAGAAGAAACTCAAGCCCAGAGACGTGAAGGGAGTTGACTAAGGCCATACAGTCAGTTAATGTCAAAGCTATGACTAGAAGCCAGGTGTCCTGACCACACCTCTCAAATATCCTTTCCATTGCCTCAAGTTGGCTCATCATCCCTGAGGTATGTAGTGCTCTACTTCACAAAGGATACTCAGAAGGGTTGCCAGTGGATAGCAGAAAAAAGGACCATGGCCAGTCACTTTCAAACTAACAGACAACCAGTTAACTGCTACAGTCTAGAAACTGCTCTCTTGGGATTCTGTGATCTTGACAAGTAGAGGGGGTGCTGGCAGATACATTTCAAGGGAGTGAATTAGGAGTGCCTCTAATCTTGGGGAATTATAGCCTTAACAGAAAGTGAATCATGCAAATAGGTAAATGTATTGGGGGACAGGCTAAAGGATCAGGACATTGATTTGAAGAAGGTGGAGACTGGGATTTGAAGGAAAGGAAGTAGTAGAGGACAGATATTGGGAGAATCCCGATTCTGAAGAAAATGAGGATTGAGCAAGGATGAGGAGGAAATATGATGGGAAAAAGAGATAGAGACTCCTACAGAAGAGAATGGATGAACTGTTGGAGGAGCTGAGGCAGTTTAGCCAGGAGAAAAAAGTTTCAGAGGGACATGGGTTTTTCAGATCTCTGAAGAGTTATTGGAGACAGAAGGCAATTTTTGTGGTCCCAGGGAGCAGATGTGAGATCCGAAGGCAGAGGACACAGAGAAAAGTTCAGATGCACACAGTAAGAAATTTCAAAGTCAGAGCTGTCTAGAAAGGGAACAAGTAATTTTTATAGGTAGCGAGATCACTACCAGTGGAAAGTTGCAGTCAGGGGCTGCTGAAATCTCTGCCAGGGTGCGGCCCAGTGTTGGAACCTCCTTTGGATGGCTCAAATACGAATACTAAAGGCTAAGGGCTGTGAAGCGGGTAGGAAAGGAGCAGGGTGGGGCTGGGTGGGGGATGGGCACCCCCCTTGGGACGCCCAAGCCCAGTCTGGCCTCCCAGTGGTCGGTGTGGCCCGCTAGGGCGTTGGGCTGGGCGGGGCCATGCCGGCGGCCGGCAGGGAGGCGGGCTGGAGGGCGGGGAGCAGCACGGAAGCCCGGTCACATAAAGGAGCAGGCGGCACGACGGGGCCGGCTCTTTGCTGGGTGGGGTTTGTGAAGTCGTGGCCCGTTAGCAGGAAGCCGAGCAGTTGCCCCGAGGCTAGCGAGGGACCCAATTCGAGTCCCCAGTCCCCGGAGTCCGAGCCCTGTGTACTGCGTGTTCAACGCTGCCCGACAGCTCCCAGCAAACTTTGCCAACTCCGCCGCCTTTGCCGTCACCATGCCCAAGACGGTGAGTGCAGGGGGTGGGCGCTGCTGGCCCCAGAGGCTCTAGCTGACCTTTGTAGCCCCTTGAAGATGGCTTGGGGGGTTGGCCAGCCACCCGCCGGCTCGGGATGCCGCGCCCTCAGCCAAGGCCTGGGGTGGGGAGGGGTAGAAGTGGAGACCTGGTATGTCGCGCCCTCGTGTGGGGGTCGGGGGTGAGGTGGTCCCTGACTAGAAGCGTGGACTGGGCGGGGCTGGCCTGTTTTTCAGACTCCAGTTCCCTGTGTCTGGGATGCTTCCTGGGGGCCCAAGTTCTCCTTTTGTCCCTGACAGGCCGTGGGAGTGGGGAAGAAGACTGGTCCAGAGAACATGTTCCCCAGTCCAGGAATTGGACCCTCTGGGCGAGGCTGACACTGTCTAGGAGGAGCCCTGGGAACCGAGAAGCAAGAAGGAGGGAGATGTTAAGGGTGGATCCCTGCACCGGGACTCATCTTTCCCATAGACTCCCCAGGCAGCCTCAGCTGTTTTCTACTAGTACGGGAGGATAGAGTTGTAGAGGAACTCTTGGAGGCTGCTTGCTTTTACGCAGTAGTCATAACACTTCACTAAGCACCAGTCTGAGGGCTGGAGGTCTGCCCTGTTCCTAAGGGAGAAGACTGCTTTCTTTCTCCTCGCCAAATCCTTGCCCTTCCCATTATTTAATGGCCCTCTATCTCTTCGTTTCCCCTCTGGACTGTTCTGTGTAGATTCCCTCCTGTGGGATCACACCTTTCTAGAGTGGTGGTAGCTTTTAGGATCTGGTCTCCACCCCATTGGCTATTATGAGAAGAACTGAAGTCTCTTGGGAGTGGGGCCTAAGGGGGCCGGATGCCCAGGAGGGAGGGGCAGATGAGGAGTGTGCCTGAATAATGAGCCCTGCTTGCTTTTGTGCAAGTCATGACAAATGGCTGCTGGGGCCCTTCCCTTGCCCAGGAAGGCCTGGTGACCACCCTAGTTTGAATCCCTTAAGCTGAGCAGCTTGTTAGGCTGGCCTAGGCTATGCAGTTCTCCTGGAACCCTCTCCCTAGGGACTGCCTGATCTTTGTAGAGCTGAGATAGTGATTTGAGAATGGCTGGGGGTCTCTGGATGAGAGGGGCTGGGGGAGCATAGCTATTTGGGTGTGTGCTGAGCTTTGGTTGCCACGTTGCTGTATTCCAGACTTACTGCCAAGTCATTCTTGCCCTTACTAAACCCTGTCCTTCAAAAACACTAAGTTTTCAACAAGTATGTGGTTCTGTTGGTGGCAGCAGGAATGGCACCAGGTGTTAGACCAGTGGGGTCAGATCATACCTGGTTTCATCAACCTCCTCAGTACTTGAGTTCTGGCTAAGAAAGTATTCAGAGTCCAGACTCAAACTATGAGACCATTTATTTATAAAATCACAGAAGTAGAAGAAATAATTCACAGAAGACATGGGCTTAGGAAACAAGTTATAGAGTCAAAGGAAGAGCCCTTGGAGCTTAGAAGTGAGGAAGGTAAAGGTGATGCACCTGGGGGATGGGGAGGGGGAAGGCAAAGGCAGAGGCAAAGACAAAGGTGTGGGTGTGCTTCCCAGAGAGCCAGCTACTAGGTCCTCTATCCCACATCCCGAGGGTGGGGGGATGGGAAGAAGGGGGGTGTTAAGATAAGATTTTAGGGGAGGTCCCAGGGGAAGATCTCAAAAGAATTTTCAACAGTTTTCCAGGTGTGTCCTTTCAGAATCTAGGTCTCCACTGATTGTTTGGTGGGCACCAGGGTAGGTCCTGAGATCAGCCTTGACTGGTTTTATTGCTTTTCTGGGCCTGGAGCTGAAATACTACTGAGGCCTAGATGTTATCTCTAGGGAGGAAAGATCAGGGTGTCCAAATCTAATGACCAGCGATATGCTAGGGGAGGAAAGGTCACCCTGGGGACGAGGTCCCACCCTACAGTTGCCTGTTGCTAGGCATCCAGAGCTCTTCATTCTGATGATTTTATGTACCTAGCCCACCATCCTTGCTCTGCTCATGTCTGTCTAATTGCCTACCACAGTTCTGCTATCTCTCTCTCTCATAAATTGCTTCTGGTTTTGTGACATTGGGCTTTTTCACACTTGCCCTCCCCACCACACACAAAGTAAAAGAGAATAGTTTTGAAAAGAGAGGGGAAAATATACTTCTGTCTCTGCCAAGACAGAAGATTATAAAGAACCTTCCAGGAGCTTCTCCTTAGGGTTATCTCTCTGTGGTTGACTCCTTGACTCATTTTCAGGTGTGGCTTTGCCTAAATAGGTGGGTGGATCTTTGAGAACAAATTGTCCCAATACCTTTCTTCTCTAGAGGCATTTTCATTCTTAAAAAAATTTTTTTTATTGATTTCAGAGAGGAAGGGACAGGGAGAGAGAGATAGAAACATCATATATGAGAGAGAATCATTGATCATCTGTCTCCTGCACATCCCCTACTAGGGAATAAGCCTGCAACCCCAGCACCTGCCCTTGACCGGAATCAAACCTGGGACCCTTCAGTCCACAGACTGATGCTCTATCCACTGAGACAAACCAGCTAGGGCCATTTCTCATTTTTAATTCTGTAATATCTTACATTTAAACACAATTTGATGGGTCTAGAAATTGTCTCAAAGTGGCCTTTAACCATTCCATCCTTAGTCAAAAGTGGCAAAGAAAATGGCATGGTTATCCTTTTCATGGGTGTGGAGAAGGATAATTAGGAGCTGTTTGAGGTCAAGCCTAGAGTACTAAATGTACCTGAATACTGAATGTATTTTTATACAGATTGACTAAAACTTGAATAAGGTTAGAAGGAGAGGGTTGAATTTTGATGGACTGGATGATTTGGATAATTTTCCATACTGTTTTGCTCAAGGAATGGTCAACTTCTAGAAGAAACTATATCATGCCTGTTAAGGCCATAGACTCTTACCTTGAAAGGGATCTCAGTAACTATCGATCTAATATCTCTCTATCTATGTATCTATCTATCTCTATCTATCTCTATCTCTATCTCTCAACTAATGAGGTTATTTAAGTCTATAGGAAAAAACCTACCTTGGGGTCCAGGCTTTGTGATGCTCATCACATTGACCCTCTATTCTGACTCAATGATTAGGTTTTGAAGTTGAGTCCCCTTTCTTTCCCAAAGAAAATTGCCACTTTTCTTCAGGCTTTCCTTGTCCTCAGATAAAAGGAAGTGGATAATTTGGGCAAAGTAACCAATGTTGGCATTTGTGTGGTCTCCTGGTGAGAGTTGGGGGCATCACAAGGTGCCTCCTGTTTTCTCATTCCTCATCTCAATGTTGAGGTGTCCAGGGGCACACCCTAGTTCTCTGTGTACCAGCTAGTAGCTTTAATGTCAAACTGACAAGAACAGACACCTACACTTGATCTTAGCCAAAAGTCTGAGAAGTGATACTAGTGGCTTTAATAAAGGTAGAAAATTCCCTTGTTCTCAGCTCCTTCTTCGCTAAGGCTGTCTCCTGTACATCGCCTCTAGAGAAGAAATACTTTAGGCTATTTCTGGAGTATGACAGATAGGGAAGGATAGTGGAAAAATCAAATCCATTCATTCACATGAACCATGTCTACAGTCTGTCCATGGTTGGTTTAACTTTTGCAGCCAATTGTCTCCTATAGTCAGCCCAGCCTCCCTTAAATTTGTTAAAACATGCCCCTCTTCACCCTCTTCCTGCCAATTCTTGGATTCTACTTTTAGTTGCCAGTTGCCTGGGTCTGCTTTAGTAGCCAGAATGAAAAACTTAAAGTGCTTTCAACACTTTCTGGTGAGGATAAGAAAGTTGCAAAACAACAACAACAACAAAAAGAAACCCAAACAAAACACAAAACCAAACCAAAAACAAACAACACTTTTTCTACCTTCCTACCCTCTTTAACTGTTTTTAGATCACCATCTTTTTTTTAAGAATATGTTTCTTAATTTCAGAGGGGAAAGGAGAGAGATAGAAACATCAATGGTGAGAGAGAATCATTGATGAGCTGCCTCCTGTACTACCCCTACTGGGGATCTAGCCCACAACCCCAGGCATGTACCCTTGAAAGGAATTGAACCCAGGACCCTTCAGTCCACAGGCCAATGCTCTATCCATTGAGCCAAACCAACCAGGGTTGTTTTTAGATCACAAAGTCTTTGGGACATTCTTGGATTCTCTAAAAAGAGATTGTTTTGAAATTTCAAGGTGTTCTTGAATTTTTGGTTTGCTAGAGTGGAAAAGGTTCTTTACAACTGTCAAGTCCAATTCTTCTCATTGTGTAGATGGGTAAACGGGAGATCTTCAGATAGGGAGGAGCTAAGCTAGAATGATGCAGCATGTCAGTAGCAAAGCCAGGACTAACTAATCTATACTGGCTTATGTTAGGCTTGAAGAGGGGAAGAGTGCTCTGGGAGTGAACGGCAGAGGTGGTTTTTACCAGTAGTCTGTTAACTCTCCATTATTCTCTAGCTGCCTATAACAATAGCTTGCTAGAGAATCAATCTTGGTAAAATTTCTTCAGTTTGCTGTTTTTTTTAACCCTAGCTAAATAGGTCAAGAGAAAGGTAATCAAGTGGTCATGGATAGGACCATCCATGTCAGCAGACATAAAGCCCAGCTCCTTGAAGTATTTGAAGGCTTCTGGGTCTGCATTCAGCTAAACTTTAACAGGGGCTGTGTGGACTGTTTATTCTCCTGCCATTCCTAGCATTGCTTGAGCCACTCGAGTGGCACTAAAGTAGTACTTGGTGAATAGGAGCAAAAAATATCAGTCTTTTAACCCTTGAACTAGCCTTGACTGCAGGCTTTAGGGCGGGGCAACAAACAGATCAGGAATGGAGGTTATGTGAGAGAAGGGTGACTTTTTGGATCGTGCATCTATCCACTTCTTTGGTTTTTCAGTTTACTAGGCCCTTTGTGAAAACATAGGTGACAGAGACGGACTGGGGCCCATCTTGGAGATTTCCTTTAGGCTTCTTCTTGAATAGCCTTCTGGACACAGAGGGGATGTTGGGGCAGGAGAGCCTTTAGGGGGACCCTTGAAGCCACCAAATAATCTATACTCTTTCATGTTAGGCTTGGAGAGGGGAAGATTTCTCTGTGAGTGGGTGACTATTAGTATGCTAACTTTTCATTATTCTCTAGCTGCCTAACAATAGCTTGTTTTAATAGAGTGTTCTGTTTTTAATCGTCACTCAGGGATATGCTTAGGGAGAGGGAGGAGGGGAGGGGAGGAAGGGGGAAGGTCAAGGGGAAAAATGGAGACTTATTTAATACTCTAATACTTTAAGCAATTAAACAAAATTTTAAAAAAAGGGAGAGAGAAAGGAGAGAGAGAGAGAGAGAGAGAGAAAGAGAAATCATTTGCCTTCTGCACATATCCATGACCAGGATCGAACCCAAAACCCCTTTGGTGCACAGGATAATGCTCAACCAACTGAGCCATTCTGGCTGGGCTTATGGGTGTCCTATTATCTCTCTTCCTCTTCTCGGGAGACTGAGTTGGAAGGAACATTTACAGGTCATCTGGTCTATATCCCTGACTCCAAATGCAATTTTCTCTGGATGAGATGAGATAAGATGACCGGCTACATATACTCTGATCTCTGTTCTAATAGTGTTGCTTGGTAACAGTTTGTTCAGATCCCTTTGTATTTTCTTGAGAGCCCCCCTCACTGGAATTTCTAGCCTCAAGGTCTCCAGAGGGGAGATCTGGTATATCAACACTACTAGGGTTGGGCATTTCATGGCTAGAGTTACTGAAAATTGGCATCATTACTAGTTTAGAACAGTCTGTTTCTGATATTTCAAAGATACAACTGAGTTTATCATATATGTCTTTCCCAACTCACAATCTTTTTGCCCTGCTATGCACCCTACTGTTGTGTACCCATAGGAAAAAAAAACAAAAAACAGAATAAAGGGTGGTTTCTTTTGGGGAAATCTATCGGTCAAGTGAAGGAGGTGCTCTTGTCATGATTGACTGGATTTGCTGTTCATCCTTCCTCCAACTTCATGCTTGATAGAGCTGAAAAACTTTAACTCCAGGTTTTTATTTGTGGTGCTTGGAGGATTAGCTCAGGACTCCATTGATTTAGAAGGTGGGTATTAAGAAATGGCAAGTAATACTGACCTGATAATTTTTCTTTTTTTTTCCATGTAAGAAGAACTTCTTCCCTATCTTCAGTAAATAGATCCAAATAAATGGTCCTTTACACAAGTTCCTGCTTTAGGCTCTCAGTCTCTCCAGCTTATCATGAGGGAACTGTACTAGTAATAGCTATACTCCAGGGACCCTTTCAGTACTATGTGCTGGAGACATTCTTTCCTTAAAATTTGAGTGTCTTCTATGTATGCTGGCAATACATAGTTGAACAGCACTTGCTAAAATATTTGTTCTTGTCCCCTTATACTTCCAGAATGCTATTTCTTCCTAGGTACTGAGTTCAGGATGGAGAGTCTCTAGCTAGGGAGGTGGTTTATTTCATTAGTAGTTCTGACAAGAACTCTGAAGAACAAGAAAGAAACCAATGAAACAATACTATGAAGGCTGTGGGTTGACTGAAGAGCCTCAGACAAATACTGAAAACTTAATGTGGTAGATAAATGTGTGTATATATATATATATATATATATATATATATACACACACACATATACATATATATACATATATACATACATATATATACATATATATATATATATATATATAGAGAGAGAGAGAGAGAGAGAGAGAGAAAGAGAGAGAGAGAGAGACATTAATAAGCTGGTGGGCATAAACCAATCTCCTGAGATATCTACCACCAGTGAGCTGAGGGCTAGCTTTTCTGGGGTACAGAATTTCAAATGCATCTGTACTTAAGATGACCAAGATCTTTCTCACTCTTAAGCTTTCTTTTATTTTTTTACTAGGGGCCCGGTGCACAAAAATTTGTGCACTCGGGGGGTGGGGGTCCCTCAGCCCGGCCTGTGCCCTCTTGCAGTCTGGGACACCTCGGGGGGGGGGATGTCCACCTGCTGGCATGCCTGGCCAGCCTGGGTGAGGGGTTGAGAGCCATTTTCAGGCTGCCCACAGCCCCTTCAGGGTTCGTGCACTGGGGGGTGGGAAGGCTGGTGAGTGTAGGCCTGGACGTTTCCCACCGGAGGGCCCACGATTGCACACGCCTGGTGGGCCCACACCTCTGAGGGGACACATCTGGCTCAGAGTTGGGTGGCAAGCCAGGGGCGGATGCTGGTGCAGAATCCCTCAGTGGGGCCCTGCTGCTGAGCAAGCACATCCGGGGTGGAGCTGGGCAGTGAACTGGCTTCGGATTCTCCGCACTGTGCAGCAGACGCTCCCACATGCCCTGTGAAGACCCCTGGGGGGCAGATGAAGGTAGCGGACACTGGACGGGTGTTCCTGGACACCCTTCGGAGGCCCCCAGGGCAGAGCCAGGCAGTGGACCCAGGACAGGCATTCCTGGATGTCCCGCAGAGGCCCCCGGGGGGCAAAGCCAGGCAGCAGACCCAGGATGGCTGCTCCTGCACACCCTGTAGAGGCCCCGTGCTCCTGCATGCCCCGGGGAGGCCCCCAGGGGGTGGAGCCAGGCAGTTGACCCGGGACAGGAGTTCCTGGATGCCCCGAGGAGGCCCCAGGCCAGACCCCCCCTCCCACTGAGCTGACACACCTGGCACAGCTATGCCGGCTGGCAGTGGAGGCTCCCAGTGCAGAGCCACCCTGCCAGCCTCCATCTTGGCTGGGTTAATTTGCATACAGCTGCTCTGATTGGCTGGTGGGCATGGCCGTGAGCAGAGGCTCAGCCAGCCTAGGCAGGCAGTTGCAACAAAACCTTTGGTTTGCTCTAGCTCCATGGCTGTTGGCCTCCATCTTGGCTGGGTTAATTTGCATACAGCCGCTCTGATTGGCTGGCGGGCATGGCCGTGAGCAGAAGCTCAGCCAGCCTAGGCAGGCAGTTGCAACAGAAGCCTTTGGTTTGCTCTAGCTCCATGGCTGTTGGCCGGGTTAATTTGCATACAGCCGCTCTGATTGGCTGGTGGTAACGGTCAATTTGCATGTTTCTCTTTTATTATATTAGATTAAACTTGTCAGGGTGACATTGTTTAAAAATATTATATAGGTTTCAAATATACATTTCTATAATACGTGATATGTATATTGCATTGTGTGCCCACCACCCAAAGTCAAATGTTCTATTACCATATATTTGGACCCCTTTACCCTTTACTATCCCCCCATCACCTTTCCTCTGGTAGGTGGAAACACCATACTGTTTTATGTGTCTATGTGTTTCAGTTTTAAATCCCACATATGAGTGAAATCATATGGTTCTTAGCCTTAAGCTTCCTTTTAGCCATTGTTCTGGATGCTCTAGGTTTCTCACAGGAGTGTTTTGGACTACAGAGCAACTGAGCTGGTATTCAAAATCTTAGTTCAACCTTTATGTTTTAGATGGGGACACCAAAGCCCAGAAAAGAGAAGTGATTTAATTGAACTGGTAATAGGGCTGGGACTAAAATCCAACTTGTCTGGCATGTGGTGTAGGAAAGGAACTTTGAATGCATGGCACTCCCTGCAGGGTGCTCAATGTTTCTTCCTCTGTGCTGAAGGTGACTTGACTATAGTGGTATTATGGTCATGGGAAGAGAAGAACTTCTGAGTGTATAGAACTGACCTCAGGTTACTTTATATGGAAATGGTTCAAGCTCCAACTATGTCGTTGGGACTCTTCATAACACTTGCCAGAAGGTAAGTGTTCTGCTTTGACTATGAAGGGTGGTGGAAGGTGGATATGTGTACTGAAAGGAGGTAAGGAGAAGAGACTAACCACAGTTTCCTGCTTGAGACAGGGTATCACTGTCCTAAGAGTCTTTATAGTGTTCAGTTATTTATTTTCCATATTCATATTTAGGGGGGACACCCAGCTTGCTTGGGATCACATAAAATTGGTAATAGTTTGGGTAGGGGAAGTTGACTTTCCTGATTTCCAAATCAGTGGTCTCTGACTAGATTTGCCTCTCTTGAAAGAATGATTTTTTCACCCAGGGGACACAGACTTCCACAGAACTGGCTCTATGGTGATTATTTTAACAAGATGATTGCAATGGAGTTCCCCTAAATAGCTTCTGCTGCAGCAGGTTTTAGTCAGCGGGTGACTCAGTTCTTCTGGAGCCTCAAAATGACTTCTTTTCTCTTCCTTCCTGCCCCTCACCAAATTCCCCGCTTTCTCTCTGCTATTTAAAATTTTGAGGTCAGAGCTCACTCAGTACTCCAGCTTGAGCTGTTCTTGGGTTAGGAGGATTTTATGGTACTTTCCTTTCCACTTTGGTGACAATATTTGCTGCTGTAGCAACCATTTGAGTACAGACTGCAATTTGTGCCACTATAATGGCTCAATCCTCACTAGTCACCTTTAGGTGTTATAGACTAAGCTTGGGGCAGGTAGCTAGCCAAAAATGTTTTTTTCAGGCCTTTATAGAAAGGGAGCATAAAGTAGTCGTGAAAAGCACAAACTTTGGAACCAGATTGCTTGGGCTCAAATCTAAGCTCTGACTAACTAGATGTGTAGCCTTGAGCAAGTTACTTAACTGCTGTGCCTCATTTTCCTCAACGGTAAAGTGAAGATAATAGTACCTATCCTAGGCTCATTGAAAGGATTAAGTAAGGCAATTCATGTAAAGTGCTTAGAGCTGTGCCTAGCATCTAATAAGTGCTATGCAACTGTTAGCTATAATAATTATTTATGAAACTTCTATATGCCCAACCCTTTTCTAGGTAGGATGGGTAAAAAAGAAGGCAGGCAGCTGCATTCTCACCATTTATTGAGTGGTTACTAGGTACTATTTACTATAAGGAATATGGATAAGTGAATGGAGCATACAGTGCTGCCTTTGCAGATCCCCTATTTAATTGGATATTAGGACTCACTTAAAAATACTTTGAAAAAAATATACACATTAAATGTCATTTTCTAGAGATTTTTGAGAAGAAGGGGGTTTACTGGGACATGAACAGGACCTTGAACTATGTGTACACTTGGGGGCAGTGGCCATTCTGGGTGAGAGAGTGAAGTGATTTTGGTATGTGGGCACAAACCAGGTGGTCCTAGGTCAGTGTTCTCTTGAAAGTGAGTTTGTCTGAAATAAAGGAAGGCTTGTGGTGCTGATTGTTTCAAGGGAACCACAGAGTGCATGTGAGCATAGACCAGAATACTGGTGCTGGGGTCAAGTGGAGTGAACAATCCTGTCTCAACTGGCAAATCTTCTGAAGGGTTTTGTTGGGGGAGATTGTCTGTTACTTGGGTTTCCTAGAATTGCACGAGTTAAGTAAAACAAATTTTGTTATCTTTGTTGCCCCAGTAGGTATATGAGAGGCTTCTTCCTTCATGTTTCCGTTCGAGCTAAGCCAAGGAATAGAGCTTCATGATTACTCTCTAGGTCCACAGCTTAAAAACAGCTTTCAGTTCTCCTAATGTCTTTGCTGTGAGATAGGTATTTGGGATAGGATGGAAATGAGGGGATGATTTCTTAGTGTGTGATTGTGATAGTTTAAGAAGTATGGCATTTCTGGCTAGGACCTATCTATAGCATCTGGGCATTAAACTTGGGTTACTTTCAAGGCACAGTTTGTTGGCCATGCCTGATGACAGAATTAGATTTGATTCCCTTTTTAATGGGTTTCTTGTGGCATAAGGTAAGTGTTGAGATAGCTTCTAAGGCCACTGTGCTTGCTTTGTAGTAATGTTTTATCAGGTAGCTCCTGTAATTGGTGGCTTTGAAGGTTGAAGTTTCTCTTCATCCCCAATGACCTTTCTACTTTGTGGGAATTTGATAGGTAAGTTGTGTGGCTAGGGTATCTATCAATCAGGGCCTAATGAAAGAAAAATTGAGATGTGGGCATTTGGTGATACAAAACTAAGTATAATCCTGAGGAATCCTTTCCTGGATATATATTTGGGAGGCCACAGGTCCAGGGCCTGGGAGGGGGAGCAAGGCATGCCTATTAGGCTTTGTCAGCATTTCATTCTCCTTAGTCCTGACCTCCCTTAAATACCTGGGAAGGATTAAAGCTCATTTTTCTCCAGTGAAGTATGTTTAGATAAGATTCCTGGCCTTACTACCATGGTCTAATCTCCCCAACCCCCCAATCCTTTTTCAGAAATCTAAGCCTGAAGTTTAAATTAAGTACAACCAGAGGCTTTTACCTGTTGTAATCTTTAACTGGGGTTGAATAATCTGTGGTATGGAGTTGGAGAGTGGGGGTCAAGGTAACAGCCAATTTGGGTGTCAGTAGTTAAGTTGTACAAATCTTTACTATCTTTAAGGGTTTTAAGTGAGCTACATTCCTCTCCAGATCTTCTTGTAGATACTCCTGGGAGACTGACGAACTCATAGCAGTTTCCTTGCTGAGAACAAAAGTCACTTAACCTCTTTGCCTTTGATTTTTTTTTTATCTACATGAAAATAGAAACAGTATCAGAAATATGTACCCATAGTAGAGTAAAGCCCCCTTCTCCAGGTGCTTTACTTCTCTTGGCCCCTGGGCCATACATATGCTTGATGAGAATTTGCCGTTTTGCTTCAGAGTTACACTGCACCTCTCTGCTGGTACTTGGAGGGCTGTTCTAGCAGGGCATGTAGTTGGCCTAGGAAAAATCTAGCCTAGTTACCCTTCTCTGTGCCATAGCCTGGGCCTTCTCCTAAGGTTGGGAGTTTGTCTCCTGGCCTTAGGCCATTTGCCAGAGGAAACCAATGACTAAAGGCTTCCTCCCAGCTACGTCAGCTTCTGGAACCTTTCCTGATGATTTCTTACCAGTTAAGTATGCCTTATTTGGCTATTTTCTCCCCCCTCAAATGCCCTTCGCCATCTCAACTAGTCCTCTATTCTGCTTTGGTACAGGGAATGCTTTCCTCAAGTTTATATAGTGTCACCTGCAAACTTTTCTCCTTGTTTAGGGCCTGTTTAGAGCAGGAGGTGAGATTCTGATGGAAGTGGGGGGTGAGTGGGAGAAAAGAGAGTAAGATGGGTGTGCTTTGGAATGAGTGATTTCTTTACCCTGCTTTATATTTTAAAATATATTTATGTTGATTTCAGAGAGGAAGGGAGGGGAAGAGAGAGATAGCAACATCAATGATGAGAGAATTATTGATCTGACTGCCTCCCGCATACCCTCTACTGCAACCCTGAGCCTGGGAATCAAGCTGTGACCTCCCAGTTCATTTGTTCACGCTCAACCACTGAGCTACACTGGCTGGGCTACCCCAATTTCTTATTTTTCCTTGCCCTCTTGACCCTGCCTGGTCATGTCACTCTGGTTTCTTACCTAGATCTCTGATAGCCTAGGAGTAATCTTGCTTGGCCTGAAAAAGTTCAGAGTGTGGGACAGGGTGGGGTGGGGCAGAGGCTCTTACCAACAGAAACTACACTTTTAGAGTAGGTAAAGCCTTTTAGTTGGTAAATTCTTTGTGTGTGCCTTTTGTACATCTAGGCTTCTCACTTGACTTTTCTGAGTGGGCTGGATCCAAAGTCTCTCTGCCTCCCATGCCTAGTCCTAAACTGTTTAGCTCTAGGTTGGAAGAGCTGAGTTTTAATATATATATATATCTATTGATTCCATATCTATCTAATCTAATAAAAGAGTAATATGCTAATTGTGTCACTCTGCTACATTCCAAGCCACGCCCACCAACCAATCAGAGCAACTATATGCAAATTAACCCAACCAAGAAGGTGGCTGGCAGCTACTGAGCTAGAGCAAGCAGGAGGCTTCGTTGCCCCGGCAAAGGCGGAAGCTGCCTGCCTAGGCAGGCTGTGGCCTCCGCTCAAGGCTACAAAGTTTCAATTATAGAAGATAAATAAACCCCAGATACCTGCTTCCAGCCAGCCTCACTGGGAGCTTGGGTCGCTGGGGGCTGTGTCCAGCCTGCAAACATCCATCAGCCCCTCACCCAGGCTGGCCAGGCACCCCAGCAAGACCCCCCTCCCTGAAGGGGGTGTGGCCAGCCTGAAAACAGCCCTTAGCCCCTTACCCAGGCTGGCCAGGAACCCCAGCGGGACCCCCACCCTGATCCAGGACACCCTTCAGGGCAAACAAACTGGCCTCCACCCATGCATCAGGCCTCTATCCTATATAATAAAAGGGTAATATGCAAATTGACTCTAACAGCAGAATGACTGAGAATGACTGGTCACTATGGCACACACTGACCACCAGGGGACAGACACTCAATGCAGGAGCTGCCCCTGGTGGTCAGTGCACTCCCACAGGGGGAGCTCTGTTCAGCCACAAGCCAGGCTGAGGGCTGCCAGTACAGCGGTGATGGTGGGAGCCTCTCCCGCCTCCTGAGAAGCTCTAAGGATGTCTGACTGCAGCATAGGTCTGCCCCCTCCCTGGCAAGTGGACATCCCTCGGGGGCTCCTGGGCTGCCAGAGGGATGTCTGACTGCCATCTTAGGCCCAATCGCCTAGGGAGCTGGCCTAAGCCAGCAGGTGGACATCCCCCGAGGGGTCGCAGTCTGCGAGAGGGCACAGGCTGGGCTGAGGGACCCTCCCGAGTGCACAAATTTTTGTGCACTGGGCCTCTAGTCTATATATAAAAGCATAGTATGCAAATTGACCAGACTACAGAATTACTGGTCGCTATGATGTACACTGACCACCAGGGGGCAGACGCCCAATGCAGGAGCTGTCCCCAGCCTTCAGGCCCTGATTGCCCAATTGGGACCTGCCAAGCAACCTCTTGGTCCCTCCTCCAACCGGTAGGCTCCAATCGCCCAATGGGAATGAAGAATCGGGGGTGGGTAGCAGAGGATGTGGATGGTGCCAGGTCACACATTCATGGAGGAGGGTGGAGCCGGCAGCCAGCAGCTGGAGAAGATCAGCCCTGATTGTAGGCCAGGCCTAGGGACCCTACTTGTGTGTGAATTTCTTGCACTGGGCCTCTAGTATATGTATTTTTTATTGATTTCAGAGAGAGGAAGGAAAAAGGAGAGAGAAACATCAATGATGAGAGAGAATCATTGATTAACTGCCTCTTTAATGCCCCCCACTGGGGATTGAGCCTGTAACCTGGGCATGCACCCTGACCAGGAATTGAACTAAGAACCTCTTGCTTCATAGGTCGATGCTCAACCACTGATCAATACTGGCTGGGCTATCTTTATTGATTTCAGAGAGGAAGGAAGAGTGAGATAGAAACATTAATGATGAGAGAGAATCATTGATTGGCTGCCTCCTGCACACCTTCTACTGTGAATCGAGCCTGCAACCTGGGCATATGCCACGACCGGGAATCGAATCATGACCTCCTGGTTCATAGGTTGATGTTCAGCTACTGAGCCACCATGTCTGGGCTGAGCTATTGACACAGTTTGCGGTATTGCCTGGACTTTTAAAATGCTGTCTAGTAGAAATGTTATAATAAAAAGAATAGTGGAATACCAAATCAGGATATCTGGTTTTTAGTCTCTGCCTATGTGACTTTGGGCAAGATACTTTCATGGGCCTTTGCTTTCTTTAAAATGAGAACATTGGCCTTTTTTGACTTCCTGATTATTTGTACCCAGTCTTTAAGAAGGTCATAAGGGGTTCTTGGAAAGGGTGTAACAGAACGGAGAGAAGTGAACTTTTGGAGAATTTGCCCTCTCCTCTTTAGAATGACATTGGGTGTGTCGTTCCCTCCTCCCCTACCTAGCTATCAATGTGTGAGTATCCCTCTCTATTTCAGTGAGCTCTGCTTAGAGCTATTGGATCCACCTACTAATGAGCTCACTTTGGGGATCCCGGCTTGGAGAGGCAACTGTTGACTGAGTATTTTGGGTGGGGCCTTAGAGTCGAGCGGGCAAACCACAGTTGCTGACTATTTTGGGTCATTGGTAACTCCAGGAAGAATAGAAGACCCTTGGGTTGGGTTGGTCACTGTTTTAGCAGGGAAGGAGGAGACCAAGAAACAAACCAAAACTGAGTACAAATGATATTTGACTTCCTCTACCTCCTTCCCTCACAACATTCCTCTCCTTAGCGCTATGAAATTGCTTTTGGCTGAGTCTTAAGTTGCTAAGCTTCTCTTCTCCTTCCTCTGTCTGAGTCACTGATGTCTATGTTGCCATTGGATGGGGAGAGCTAGGTGATGTGGGCTTGGGTGGAGTGAAGGGGAGGGATTTCTAGTGAGAGAGATTGAGACATGCCTAGTTCAGCCTTCAAATGATGCTGTATTTTGTGAATATGACTTCTTTTTTTAATACTTTTTATTGATGTCAGAGAGGAAGGGAGAGGGAGAGAGATATGGAAACATCAATGATGAGAGAGTACCATTGATCAGCTGCCTCCTGCATGCCCCACACAGGATTGAGCTCGCAACCTGAGCATGTGTCCCAACTTGGAATCGAACCATGATCTCCTGATTCATAGGTAATGGCCACCCACTGAGTCACCACACTGGCTGGGCTGAATATGACTTCTTTTGAAGTTAGACTTATAGATCAAAGGAGAGAAATTTCTATGAGGCCTGATGGTCTGATGGTGCATAAGGACATTCTTGGACATGATGTACCCTTGGCTGGATCTGTTTTCACCTTTTTGCTTCCTCCTTAGTGACATTTTGTACAGTGCTTGCTTGTGAATCAAGAATCACAGGCTGTGTCTCAGCCACCTAATGGTTGGCCAGAAACATGATCTTTATCTCCCCTGAGCTCCCCGGAAGGAGAGCCAAGATAGAAGTCTTCTTGGCACCTGTCTTCCTTTCTTAGGAAAACTTTCTAGGCCAGTATTGAGCAGAGGGCTTATTTGGGTAGTGCTGGGTAATATTTTTGAATGGAAGATTCTTCCCTAGCATTGAGCTGGAACAGCTTTTGGGCCATGCAGGATCTTGCTGCTTGGAACAACTACCTAGATGGCATTTCATTTCTAGGGACCTTGCGTGGGTTAAGGATTCCAGTTGTAGGTGGTAGACTACAATGATTGTTATAGAGGGAGAGTAGGCAAGCAGGTGGAGGGAAGTGGGGAGATGAGAAGAGGAGTCAAATGAAAGAAGACTTCTTTGTTTTTACATTTTACCCTTTTGTAAAACCCAGCATGGCATATGACAAAATTTATCAAATAGAAGAACTCTTCTATAAACCAATAGCAATTACTATTTTTTAAAAAGATATTTTTATTGATTTCAGAGAAGAAGGGAGGAGAGAGAGAAACATCAATGATGAGAGAAAATCATTGACTGGCTGCCTCCTGTACACCCCACACTTGGGATTAAGCCTGCAACCCAGGCTCAACCTGAGGAATTGAACCAATGACCCCCTGGTTCATAGGTCAATGCTCTACCATTATGCCATCACAGTCAACACAATTATTATTTATGTGTATTTCTTATCATATCTCATAAATGTACCTTAATTTTCCATGGTGCAATCATGGTATACATAAAATAATCCTACCTCTTTATCCCTACTTAATATATCAATAAAAACTTAGGTAATGCTATTTAGCATTTTTAAAATGAACATTTTAATGGCTTCACAAAATTTCATCCAATGGCTGTCATAATTTACCATTCCCCGTTAGTGGGAAATTTATATTACTCCCAGCATTTGCCAGTATTTATAACCCTGCAGTGAATGTGAGGAAGAGAAAACCTAAAACTCTTAGTGTGGTATACAGGAAGAACCCTTTGATACCTGGCTTTAGCCTAGCTTCTTAGCCAGACTCACTTCGTACTTCTCCTCACATTTATTTATGCTATGCTGTAGCTTTATGGTATCAAGTTTCCCCAATTAAGCCTCATATCTTTTGGCTATAGCATATGCTTTTTCTTTCAGCTTGAAATACCAAATGTCTCTTCTTTACCTCCCCCACTCTATGTCACCTGCATTGGAAGCTTTCTTTAATACTACCAGATAGTTTTAGTTATACCATCATCTGTGTGACTGTTGTATTTTGTTAAATTTTAAAAAGAAATATATTTTTATTGATTTCAGAGGAATAGAAACATGATGAGAGAGAATCATTGATCAGCTGACTCCTGCATGCCCCACACTAGGGATTGAGCCCGCAACCTAGGCATGTGCCCTGACCAGGAATTGAACCTCAACCTCCTGGTTCATAGGTTGACACTCAACTACTGAGCCACGCCAGCCGGGCTGCCTGTGTATTTTGTTAGAATTTCTGTTATCATACTTAACAAGTGGTATTGCAGCCATCTGGCCTCCCAGGATTTCTCCTTCAATAAACTTGGGTATTTGCAAGTTTCTACTCCCACCCACCCCCTCACCTCAAGAAGGGGTTGTTGTCCAGGTAGAAGTGGTTAGGAATGCGAAGACTTTAGAAGATTATATAATCAGTGACACATATGGAGAGAGATACGTAACAGTAATATATATAGATATAGATATAGATATAGATATAGATATAGATATAGATATAGATATAGATACAGATATAGATACAGATATAGATACAGATATAGATATAGATATATGTGGGATTCAACCATGTTGGATGAGCACCTGGTAGGACATACTAGCTATTAGTAATAGAGACAATACATCTTCGAGTAGGGAAGAGTGCATTAACATCCAGAGGGAAGAAAGGCCTACAGAGTCTTGCTGGCCTTGACCCACCAGAGCAAACTTCTTAAACCATTCCGCATATCAAGTTTGCCATCTGTGAAATGGAAAGAGTAATAGCATCCTACTTCTTATGATTATGGTAAAGATCAAGACATAATGCATCTGAAAGTGCTCTGTTAGGTATGGGCACAAGGGAGGAAGGGTAGGCACCAGGGAGGAAGGATACTCTAGAAAGTTTGTCCCAGTTGGCCTCTTAGAGTTCTGTTTTATGTTTGTTTACTATCAAGCCTCTGAGCCCTGAATGCCAAATGCAATGGTTTCCTGGAGAAAGCATTCCTGTAGGTGCCCCACAGCATGGTGCTTTCAGTGGGAGGTAACCAAGGAAGTCCCATCTCCCCAGTGATCTGAGAAGCATGGCTCCAACTGGTCCCAGCACAGTCCTCCTCAAGAATAGCCACAAATACCTGGGGACGGAGGTGCTCTCAGCTCTTTAGCATCAAATGAATGTTTCCTAACATCCCTTTTGGTTGAGGTGGAAGTATTTTTAGAAATTGCAGTGAAAAGGGGCACTTTTCAGGCTTTCTGGCCCCAAACTTACCAAGCACTGTTAGAAGGACATCTCTCTGTGTCTAGGCCGGCTCATCCCACCTGTGTTGGGCAAACAGCTTATGGGGAACATCCAAGCCAGATTCAAGGTCTTAGATGAAGATTCTCCTCATCACAGGTGTTTTTTTTCCCACATACTACCCATGGCTTTTTGCTGCTGTCCTAGCCATTTGAAAATCTGTAGTTCACACAAAGATTTTATCTTATATAAAGGAAACAAATTATCTGAATCTATGGAAGATCTGTTAGTGAACTATAAGACATATCCAGGGGAAGGGACTGGCTCAAGATCACTTAATGAATCAGGGGCAGAAGCAGGTGTTGGCTTCAAGACTCAAGTTGTATGCTTTCCATTCTATCAGCCTAGCCCACTAAGAATGTAAGCTTCATGAGAACAGGGATGATTTCTTACTACTCATTGCATTCTAAGTACCTAGTACAGTGCTTGGTGTAGAAGAGGTGTTCAACAAATATTTATTGAATAGATACATTAATAGCTACTATTGCCAAGTTGGAATTGTCTTTAACAGATTCCTTTGTTTAGGGCTTCTAGAAAGCCAAACAACAATTCTAGTGGTCCACTTGAAATTACCTAATGTTGACCTAGCTAGGCCTTGGCAGAATGGCGTTGAGTAGTGCCAAGGAATGGGGAGGAGTTGTCTCTCTTATGCACCTTAGAAAGCTTGTTTATCGGTAAGTGTCCAGCTTGTTCACAGCCATTTTCCAGTCCCTTTTCCCATGTCTTTACACAATACAGTAGTGTTTAAGCCAAGGAGCAATATTGAAATCAAACATTTCAGTGGATTCTAATAGGCAGCTGTGCAAGCATTTCTATCTGCCTTTGTGAAGCAACCTAGAGTTTGGCCCTAGAATGCATATTTGAAGCATTACCCAGTTTTCAATTTTTTGGTATGTGCCCTGCTCATTGTGGCATGGCCAGGAGGGAGGGTTGCTTTGTGTAATCTAATCTGGAGAGTTCTGAGGCTTAGGGATTGAGTTGGCTGCTGTGCTCAGGGATGGGCAGGGCCAGGCACAGATCAGGGGAAGACAGCAGGTAAGTCTTAATAGATCTCAGATTGGGGCATTCAGCAGCTGTGTTTTCCTGTGGTTGTTGCTATTGCCACCATCACCCAGACTGACTTAGGACCCATAGCTGCACATCTTTGAAGATCTGGGCATGTTTTAGTCAAAGTAGGCTAATTTTGGGAGCAATAGGAGGTACTCTTCCTCCCACCCATTTCTGAAAGAGGGATGTGGCCAGCATTTGAGAGAGGTATAGGTTTCAGGCCTACTAGATGGCCTAAAATAGCAAGAGCCTCTGAAGGTCATTTTGTCTGTATTTATTTTATTTAAAAATGTTTTATTTTTTGAATTATAGTTGACATTCAGTATTATATTAGTTTTAGGTGTACAACATAGTGGTTAGAAATTTATATAACTTAAGAAGTAAACTCCCTTGTACCCACATGGCACCATACATAGTTATTAGAATATTATTGACTATACCATAGCTACTTGCCTAGTCAGTTGAGTTCTCAGATGTGCCAGCCTCTCAGAGAAGTGTTCAATAAACATTATTTCACACACACAACAAGAATATTATTGACTGTATTCCCTTTGATGGTCATCTTGTCTTTAAAGGATTTTTTTTCCTGTTATTACAGTGCTGAGTTAGACACCATACAAGGAATGTTAGTAGGTAGTCTGTGCTGTTTGGTAGGGTAGACTAAAATATAGGCAGACTTTATTTTACAATTTTTGATTTGTAATTTTTTCATTATGGAACAAATACATATTTGCTATAAGAAATGAAACAGCACTGGAAAATATAAAATCCCTTGTCTTCTGCCTGTGACTCTATTCTCCAGAGAGAATCATCATTATTAACCAATTATGTAAAGTTTTTATTTTTAAATGAAATTGAATTTAACTTTTCCCCCATCATTTATCCCCTCTATGGTAAACTTTTTTTATTTTCTTTTTATTTTTTATTGATTTCAGAGACGAAGGGAAAAGGGGAAAGAGATGCAAACATCAGTGATGAGAGAGAATCATTGATCGGCTGCCTCCTGCATACCCCCAACTGGAGATTGAGCCCACACCCAGGCATGTGCCCTGACCAGGAATCAAACCTCAGCCTCCTGGTTCATAGACTGAGCCATACTAGCTGGACTGAACTTCTTTTTAAATGCATTTATACCCATACCAGAAGCCCTTGTGCACTGATGTGGTCCCTCGGCCTGGCCTGTGAGGATTGGTGGACCTCTGTGTCTCTGCAGTCCAGCCTTACCTGCCAGCTCGTCGGGCTCCAGCCCACTGTTCACATTGATCCCACATAACACGAAGTAGTGTGGGAAGCAGCAGGCAGCCAAGGAAGAGCTTGAACCTGGGCTGGGTGCCACACTGCTCTTGCTCATCCCAGCCCTGCTGTGCCTGCCACCTACCACTGCCAGGATGCACAGGGGGACTGTACCTGGGAGAAGCTTAGGCCTCCACAGCTATGCTCACCAGCTGTGAGCCCAGCATCTGGTGACTGTCAGCTGAGTGGCGCTCCGGCTCTGGGAGCACACTGACCACCATGGGACAGCTCCTGTGTTCAGTGTCTGGCCCTGGTGGTCAGTGCACATCATAGCTACCATCCAGTCA
Organism: Murina feae; assembly: GCA_004026665.1. Taxonomy (NCBI): domain Eukaryota; kingdom Metazoa; phylum Chordata; class Mammalia; order Chiroptera; family Vespertilionidae; genus Murina; species Murina feae. The sequence goes on from PVJC01005654.1 coordinate 22,771, forward strand.
TCTGGTCACTTAGCTTTTTATATATATACTAGAGGACTGGTGCACAAAAATTTGTGCACTTAGGGGTATCCCTCAGCCCGACCTGTGCCCTCTCACAGACTGGGACCCCTTAGGGGATGTCTACCTGTTGGGTTAGGCCCGCTCCCTGGGTGATCAGGCCTAAGCTGGCAGTCAGACATCCCTCTGGCAGCCCGGGAACCCTCAGGGAATGTCCACTTGCCAGTGGGGAGCAGGCCTAAGCTGCAGTCAGACATCCTTAGCACTGCTGAGGAGGCAGGAGAGGCTCCCACCACCACTGCTGTACTGGCAGCCCTCAGCCTGGCTTGTGGCTAAACAGAGCTCCCCCTGTGAGAGTGCACTGACCACCAGGGGGCAGCTCCTGCATTGAGCATCTGCCCCCTCGTGGTCAGTGTGTGCCATAGTGACCAGTCATTCCCAGTCATTCTGCTGTTAGGGTCAATTTGCATATTACCCTTTTATTATATAGGATAGAAGCCTGGTGCATGGGTGGGGCCGGCTGGTTTGCCCTGAAGGGTGTCCTTGATCAGGGTGGGGGTCCCTCTGGAGTTTCTGGCCAGCCTGGGTGAGAGACTGAGGGCTGTTTTCAGATTGGCCACACCCCCTTCAGAGAGGGGGGGTTCTGCTGGGGTGCCTGGCCAGCCTGGGTGAGGGGGCTGATGACTGTTTGCAGGCTGGCCACAGCCCCCCAGCAGGAACCCTCACCCCATGAGAGTGAGGCCATACTGGGTAAGGGGCTGATGGCTGTTTGTAGGCTGGCCACAGCCCCCCAGCAGGATCCCTCACCTCATGAGAGTGGGGCCATCCTGGGTGAGGGGCTGATGGCTGTTTTCAGGCTGGTCACAGCCCCCAGCGACCCAAGCTTCCAGGGAGGCTGGCTGGAAGCAGGTATCTGGGGTTTATTTATCTTCTATAATTGAAACTTTGTAGCCTTGAGTGGAGGCCACAGCCTGCCTAGGCAGGCAGCTTCCTCCATCGCTAAGGCAACGAAGGTTCCTGTTTGCTCTAGCTCAATGGCTGCAGGCCGCCATCTTGGTTGGGTTAATTTGCATATAACTGCTCTGATTGGATGGTGGGCGTGGCTTGGGATGTAGCAGAGTGACACAATTAGCGTATTACTCTTTTATTAGATTAGATAGATAACTTTAAACACACATAAAAGAAAAATACATACTGTTCTGAAACTGTGTTTTTTTTCTGTTATTTGGTGGCCATCTTTTCATGTGAAATCAGATTTTAATGTCTGTATGGAACAATAAGCAAATTATCAAATGGGTGGAACACAATGTAAAGGGCCCATATTCTTCATCGAGTGGTAAATAAAGAAGATGCTCTAGGTGCTTGCTTCCCTGAAAAAGAAGCCTTTCTGGAGAAGGTGGGAGTCGTGACCCTTCTGTTGGGATAAAGCATAGTAGGATGAAAGCTGCTCCCCTTTCTAGGCTCAGTACACCCCACATCTAAGGATTGCTTTGATTTCACTATGCCTAAAAGATCTTAGTGGATTAATTGGCAGAAAGGTATACCAAATTTTTGTGCTTAATGTGGCTTCCTCCCTCTTCTGTGGTTTTGCCAGTTTGGGATCCAAACAGTACCTGACTGAGATCACAAAAGATCATAGCTGTCTGAGATTAGAGAAAGAAGCTTTTCAGTCTTCCCCAAAGAAGAATATTGAAGCTGGATTATATTCTATCCCCTACCATACTCACCAGGGATCTAGTCCAGGTGGCAGGAAAGTAGAATATTGCAAAACACTCAGCTATAGCTGTCATCCAGTTGAACAGTTGAGGAGGACAGAAACTTGTGAGGTACAAATAACCATACAATATATTATGAAGAAAAAAATTGAGCCTAGCAGCTGCTCCTTAGATGCTTGATAGCTTGAGGATATTGATTGTGTTGAAAGATCCAGGCCAGGGAAGGAGAAGCAGAATTACCAGTAATGCAGGCTCTCTTCTGCTCACTCATGGCATGCCCCACCCTTCTCTTGTCTTTTTAGTTCTCAGATTTTCACAGTGGGTGGAGCAGAGCTTTGGTTGCCCAGCTTTTAATCCTGGAGCCTCCCACCACCAGACATTGACCTTGACTCTGCCAGGCCTACTGGCCACTCAGGCGTCATTGCCTTCCCCTTTAGACAAACAAGAAGCTTCAGACAAACAGATTTTGAGCGATTGGAATTTTCTGAATCCTTGTGGGGCAGGGAGAGAAAGGCTCTGAGATCAGACCCCAAAAAGCAAAGACATTCTTTTTTTTAGTGAGAGAGGAATGGGAGAGAGAGAGAACACATAAATGGGAGAAAATCATTGATGTGAGAGAGAAACATTAATTGGTTGCCTCTAGCATGTATACTGACTGGGGATTAAACCTATAACCTGGGCATGTGCCCTGACTGGGAATTGAACTCGTGACCCTTTGGCACATGGGATGATGCTCCAGCTAACTGAGCTACACTGGCCAGGTTGACATTCATTTTGGAAAATATTTTTTATTTTCAATTACAGTTGACATAAAATATTTTTTTAAGTTTACTTCTTTTTAAATATATTTTATTGATTTTTTTTACAGAGAGGAAGGGAAAGGGATAGAGAGTTAGAAACATTGATGAGAGAGAAGCATTGATCAGGTGCCTTCTACACACCCCCAACCGGGGATGTGCCTGCAACCAAGGTACATGCCCTTGATGGGAATCGAACCTGGGACCCTTGAGTCCATAGGCCGATGCTCTATCCAGTGAGCCAAACCAGCTAGGGCAGACATAAAATATTATATTAGTTTCAGGATGTACACCCTAGTGAGTAGACATTTTGTCATTAAGTGATCATCCCAATAAATCTCATACCCATCTGACACCATACATAGTTATTACAATATTGTTGACTATATTCCCTATGCTGTGACTTTCTGTCCCTGTGACTATTCTGTAAGAACTAATTTGTACTTTAAAATATGTGTGTTTTTTTTTAATTGATTTCAGAGAGGAAGGTAGAGGGAGTGAGAGATAGAAACATCAATGATGAGAGAGAATCATCGATCTGCTGGGGATCGAGCTTGCAACTGGGCATGTGCCCTGATTGGAAATCGAACCATGACTTCCTGGTTCATGAGTCGAAGCTCAACCACTGAGCCACATCAGCTGGGTCAATTTGTACTTCTTAATCCCTTCACCTTTTACACCCAGGCCACCAACCCTCCTCCCATCTGGCTACCAACAGTCTGTTCCCTGTATCTGTGAGTCTGTTTCTGTTCTGTTCATTCATTTATTTTGTTTTTTAGATTTAATTGTTGATAGATATGTGTTTGTTGCTATTTTATTAGTCATAGTTTTGATCTTTTTTTGTCTTAAAGAAGACCCTTTAACATTTTGTGTAATACTGGTTATTGTCTGGGAAGCTCTTTATTTATTTATTTATTTATTTATTTTTAAAAATTTCTTTATTGATTAAGTTATTACATACGTGTCCTTATCCCCACATTACTCCCCATCCCCATCTCTCATGCCCTCACTCCCTATTGTCTGTGTCCATTGGTTAGGCCTATATGCTTGCATATTAAGTCCTTTGGTTGATCTCTCCCCCTTACCCCCACCCTCCCCTACCTTCCCTCTGAGGTTAATATCACATGATCTCACTCATTTGTGGGATATAATGAACAACATAAACTGATAAACAAAAACAGATTCAGAGACAGAGAAGCATCGATCAGACCATCAACTTCAGTTTTCTTCACAAATATCATGAGTTAAGAATAAAGTTTAGGTAGAATTTTAGTAGTTGAGGCTGTGTGTGGATGTCATGTTTTGTGTTCTGCCTGTTTGGGGCCTGGTCTGACTCTTGTTTTGAAGCTGACCCTTCTTGCTGGGGTCAGACCACTGCCTTCAAGGCTAGATGAGCTTTCCACCTGGTTGAGCCAATAACTTACTTGGCTTTGCCTTGCTCCTGGACACATAAATGTTGCTTGTTAGGAAGTGAGAATTGTTTGAGGATTACTTAGACCTAGCTAATGTAGGGTCTTGTCTTTACCTTGGTGGGAGCATGGGCATTAGTCCAAACTTGTTGTTGAATGGAAGAGGTATTGGGGAATCATGGAAAGAGGACTTGTGATGTTTAAGAGCTGGAGTTTAGTCTGGGCTCTGCTGCTAGCTTTCCAGAGCAATATTGGCAAATCCCTGGCCACTTTTTCGACCATGGTCTGATCTATAAGGAATTGGATTGGCTAATCTCAGAGGGCTATTACTCTCTGAGAGTCTGTGATTTATTCAGAAATGTTATATTCCCCCAACAATGGAGGCTGGTCTGCCCCACCTTGGGTAGAGGTGGTGGTATATATCTCACAAATGTTCTCATTCTGTGGGGAACTGGGACAAATGGCAACTCCACCAGCTCTAAGAGGTTGGGAGTTATCAGCTATGTCTGGCTTTTGGAGGGGAGACAGAGCCTTGGAATGTTCAGGAGCATAACTGGGTGGAGGGATATGCAGGTGAAGGTGGCAAGAGTCAGTCCAGACTTGACTTGGGTGAGGAGGGAAGAGATGCTCTGGAAAGGTAGTTCTTAGGGAACCCACCAGAAATAGGCAATAGGATGACATCATGAGATAGACAGTTTAAGTGTAGTTCCTGGCTAGATAGTCTCTGGTTATAAGTAGTTGCTAAGCCCTCAAGAATGTGACAAAGTCACATGGGAATTTGTCGCCAGAGCAGCCAAAGGCTATGGAAGCAGGAAGGGCAGTTTTTCCTTGTCACCATCCTCTCTGTGTAGGGTGTGAGATCCTTATAGAGATCAGATATGGCAAAGGGATAGACACAGTTCAGAATGGCCAATAAGCATGGTCCTTTACAAGAGGGAAATGTCACAAAGCTTGCTTGATGTCAAAGCATTTGAAGCTGAATTTACTAGTGCTGATATATTTTGTTTCTTGTGCATTTGAAGCAATATTGGGAAAAGGAGGAAATTGGAACTTATGACTCTAGTGACCCTGTGGGCAAGAGTAAAGGTCAAGTTTAACTGTTACAGCTGCCTTTCTTATAATAGGGGGTGAGTCTTGCATTGAGCCAGCTAAGCTCCTAGTCTTGTTATCTACTTGGGAAGTCCAGCTTGCCTGTGCAGTTGGTCTTAGCCAACTTGTGGAAGCACAGGTAGACTCTAATTAATTGTTCTGGCTTTGGAAATCAGTATTTTTTTTGAAGTATTTCCCTAGGGTATTCCGATGTTGGGCCACGATTGATAACTACATTCCTAATTGAAGCCTCTCCATATTACATCCAAGAACTGAGTCTGAGAAAGAGGAGGCCTATGCCCATGGAAACACAGAATGGTTACAGCCGAGCTCAGCTGAGTCTCTACCTAAGGCTCTTTCTACTTCACTGTCATAGCTGGAGGTAATGATGGCCTTGACAGTGCAATTGGGAAGCCTTTAAACTTGGTCATTGGGCTTAGATGAACTATGCATCCCCCCACCAAGTGCTGGAGGAAGGGGTAGGGTTCAAAATAACTGGACTTAAAGAAGGTAAGCACGTCTCTTTAGATCATAAATTCACTGTCTGGGAAGACCAGAGGTGATGGTGGTGGGGAGAGATAGGACAGTATGGGAAGTGAGTAATGCTGTGGGCACCAAGGCATTCACTTAGTGGAAACATTACAGGGAGTTGGTGAGTAAGATCCCAAGAACCTGGTAATGGCATTCCTTAGCTCTATATGAAGTGCTGGGCTGGGATGCTTGGGAAATGAAGACTGTTTGTTCTCTGCTTCCTGCTTCAGCTGGATGGCCTTTTTATCTGACTAGGCCCAGTCGCTATTGCTTCTATACTTTTCACAATGCACCAAGCTCTCCCATAAGCCCTGGCACATATCACAGTGTGGTTTTTGATTATTTCCCCACTGTTTTATTGCCCCCCACACTGTTTTATATGTGGCACCCCAATTAGAAAATAAACTCCTTTTATGGTAGGAAAAAAGACTGTTCTAAGTCCTCCCAGAGGCACAAGAACGTGCTTAATGTGGAGAACCAGGCAGCACCAGGAGGACAACTTGGTTTCTTTTTTTTTTTAAGCAACTCCTTGACTTGAACTTTATTTATTTATTTATTTATTTATTTATTTATGTTTTAAGCATCTCTCCTTTTTTTGGATCTATATACATATTTTTAATTTTTATTGATTAAGGTATTACAAATGTGTCTTTATCCCTCCATTGTCCCCTCATCCTCAGTATATGTTTATTGATATCAGAGAGAAAGGAGAGGGAGAAAGAGAGAAACATCAGTGATGAGAATCATTGATCAGCTGCCTCCTGCACACCCCACGCCCTGACTGGGAATTGAACTGTGACCTCTTGATTCATAGGTTGATGCTCAACCACTGAGCCATGCTGGCTGGACATATCTTGTTTTCTTTCACCCACCAGCCTCCAAAAGAAATTTTTATTTGGGGAGAAAGGTGACTTGGAGTTTTAGGGTAGATTTGGCACACATTGCATTCTGTAGGATCCAATAATTACATTTTTTCACTACTAGATGGGGAACCCCTTGCAGCAGGGGTTTGTTATAATCTCTGTATTCTCAGTGCCCAATGCCCTGCCCCACAGTTTGCAGGTGCTCAGTAGCTGATGAATTGGTTTGAAGGCATTTTTTCTTCCTGTACTGTCCCTTGAGTCAGACTAAATTTCCTAAAGGCCATCTATCTCCAGGGGGAAGAATCTGGAAGCTAATGGGGAGGAAAGGGCTGCATGTGAACATTGGCCATCCGTGCCTTGAATCCGGAAACTGATACCTCTTAAGTAGTAATTGACTTTTAGGGAACACATACTTTCACATGTACATGTTTTCCTTTTATTTTTTTCTACAAGAGGGGAAAGTATGAGGAGCAGGGGTCTGGTATGGAAGGTTAGAAGGTGGGCATTTCTGAATGTTTTTTTTTTCTTATCACTGCCTTATGAGAGAAGTGCTAACTGGACCCTGAGGATCCTAGACCTAGTCCAGAGGAGAGGAAGGCTTATGTACAGTTTTGGCTATTAATGGAGGTCTTTAACCTTGGAGCTTTATGATTGGCATTAGTTTCATTCTCTACTCTCCCTACCACTGAGTTTTGCATCTCCAACTTGGTTTCCTTTTATTTACAAACCCTTTTAAGGCGATACAGAGGGAAACAAGCCACATCTCTCTATCCCTTTATTTCCTAAACCCTTAATTGGCTAGCTGGGATGGTTTTCTTCTGATTTTTTTCTTCTTAGTATGTGCCTCTTGCTCTTCAATGCCAGAAGTTGGAGCCAGAGGCCTAGAGGTCAGCCCCTGGCCTGGGGCCTACTATTGAGGGATTCAGCTTGGCACAGGGCCTTCTGATATGTGAAGGAGTCTTTGGAGAATATGTCTAGTGGTCTAAGCTTTTCACTCACTTTTCCCACCGATGCCTTTACTTAAGTAGGGACAAGGCTACTGTGTATGATTGTCTGGGCCAGTTATCTGGCTAACTTTCAGATAACACCCTTGCTTCTATGGAAAGTAGAATGTCTGTGTTTGAGGCCTTGCAGAGAGTGAGTAGAGTTACTAGCCTGCTAATATTTTGTCTAGTTTAGCAATTGGCAAACTTGCTTCCTAGACCTGTTTTTGTATGCATTGTAAGAATAAGTTTCATATTTTTTCAAATGGGCTTAATTCACTTTATTTTTATTGTATAAGATTATGTGGTGGCCACAACTGGAGCCTGGGTCCTCTGCAGAAACTGGTGTGAGTCTTCATAAGATGGTCAGTGAATTCCTGGTAGGGAGACTAGATGAGCATGGTCTTTTTCCAGAGGTTGGGATGAGAGCTGTAGGTCTTGGAGATGGCACCAAAGGTCTCCTTGGGGAAGTTGCCCAGTATGACAGTGCAGCCTCCGGATGAGGTATAGTAGTCATCAATATCAATATCAGCAGCAGCTTCTTGGGCACGGGGGCTGAGACAGTGTCAGTGCCCTGGGGGCTGGGATTAGGCACACTGGCATAGAACCACAGCAGCCAGTCACCTTGCAAAGGATGGTGTGGGGTTTGTGGATCTTTTTCCCACAGTAATCCTGCTGCACAGAGACAGGGACGGTGGACATTGTGGCCAGAATGATGGCTCCAAGGATGGCAGTAGCTATCTCCTTGGAGGACTTAAGACTAAGATGGATGTGTTTATTATAGTTGCCCATTATGACAAATGTCTTGAACTGGGACCTCTGGCCAGTGTGGATTTATGCTGGTATAATTTCAATGCCCCCAGGAAAAAATTTAATGATCTCAGATTCTTTGATAGGCAGGGAGGGAGAAGAGATAAGTTTCCTCCAGAGACTTGATATTCATGTCTTTGATAAGATGGCCCAGCAGAGTGATGGAGATCTACTCCTTGTTCTCTGTCTTGCCTCTGTGAGCTCCGAATCCTTGGCCTGGCCCCAACCTCTGACCCAGATGTAGCTGCCAAATCCTCTGTGGAAGCCACAGCAGGGCTTATCAGGCTTCAGGCCCTCTAGCAGCATCAGTGTCATCTACCATTCGGTGTTTACTTGGAACAGTCACATTTTATTTTTTATTTTTTAAATCTTTATTGTTGAAAGTATTAGAACAGGCAAATTTCAAAAGGCATTTTTAAAGAAAAAAAGGAATATGCAACAGAGATCAACTGTAGCACACAGAAACAGTTTAACCTCTTGTAGTCTTTATATTCCCAATTTATTATATACCAATTTCTTATAAACTCATAACTCCTTAATAGTCACCTCTTTTCTGAGTCAGGCACATGTTAGGCCTTTGAATTCTAATTTATGATTGAGCTGCTTGCAGTCATTTTCTTCCATGTTGGTTATTAGCTAATCAAACCACTCTTTCTCCTCGTGTACATTTGGAGTTATAGTTACTGGGGGTTAGAATTAGAATTGTATTCTTCTTGAAGTGGGAAGAACCTGATGGATGATGTTTTTCTCTAGCTCACTCTTCCTCCGTAAGATTAGCTTTTTATCCCACAGCCCCAAATCTGATAAGTATGCAGCTGCTGTTGATAGCAATTAGGGAGATTTGAAAACAAAAATACAATAGTCCAAAGCTGTATTCACCAGGGGATTCTAGAGCTGAGGCTAGTTCTTCTTGTTCCTTCTCCCACACTTCATCCCTGGCTTTGCTGAACCTCCCAAAATAAAACCTGGCTTTTTGAGAAGTCCCTCCTTTGTGTTCTTGTGAGACCATGCCTAAACAGGAGGAATCCTGGGTACTTTCGGAGCAAGGTAATGACACTGGAGTTGTGGGGGGTGATACTATAGCATAGTTCTAGCAATAAGCTTACTCAGACAGGAAGGCATTCCCAGCTCAATCTGTAGCCCTTACACTCAGTGTTTGGAAAGGAGGTACCTTAGATGTTGTGTTTGTGTGGGTGCATGCCTTTTCCGGCACCTATGCCTATTCGTGCCAAGTCTTTGGGAATACTGGAATCAAGGGAGTGTCATGCCAAGGCTGAGTCACTCACCTGGAAAGATAGGGATCTAAGAGGAATTGCAGGAGATCTGCTTTGGAATGCCTTCTCTTCTTTTTGCAATGCCTACCCTTCCCCAAACATACCTAGGATAGTGGGTGGCCACCTAACTTCAGGCTACTAGGTCTGGGAGACTCAACCATTGAGCTTTCTGACCCAGGGTAACCAAACACAAAGGGGTAAACAGAACTCACCAGGACTGTTCCTCCTATTCTCTTCCCTAATATCCACAAAGCCCTGTACCTCTGCCCCCAACCGTTTAGAAGACTTGATGTCTTGTTGAACGTGCACAGGTGGGCAGGGAGGAGGGGCTGTGAGGTTGGCCGGTTGGCCCCACCCACTGATTTGGTGGTTTGCTGGCCACAGTGGACATCATAGTGACTGGTTGTTAAGGTCGTTATGGCCATTACAGTCACTGGATTTTTATATATATACTAGAGGCCTGATGCACAAAATTTTGTGCACTGGTTGGGGGAGGGTGCTCCCTCAGCCCAGCCTGTGCCCTCTCACAGTCTGGGACCCCTCGGGGGATGTCCACCTGCTGGCATGCCTGGCCAGCCTGAGTGAGGGGCTGATGGCTGTTTGTAGGCTTGCCAAGCCCCCTAGTGAGGATCCTCACCCCATGGGGGTGTGGCCAGCCTGGGTGAGGGGCTGAGGGCTGTTTTCAGGCTGCCCACAGCCTCTTCAGGGTTCAGGTCTCTACTGGGGTGCCTGGCTGGAAGCAAGTATCTGAGATTTATTTAACTTTTATAATTGAAACTTTGTTGCTTTGGTCCCCTGCTCAAAGCCTGGGTTGCCCCTGGCAACCCAAGGTCCCAGCCCAGCAGGTATCTGGGGTTTGTTTATCTTCTATAATTGAAACTTTGTAGCCTTGAGTGGACCTCAGGGCCCCCAGGGCCCTGGCTTCCTCCATTGCCTGGGGTAACTCCAGCTGGGTGGCTGCCACCATCTTGGGTGAGTTAATTAGCATGTTTGCTCCTGATTGGTTGGTGGGCATGGCTTGTGAGTGTCACGGAGTGAGGGTTAATTTTCATATTACTCTTTTATTAGATTAGATAGATTATTTTAAACCATTATTTATATCTTCATGACCTTGGGTAAGGCATTTAACCTTTTTGAACCTTAGTTTTCCATCTTTAAAATAGGGATAATAATGATACTCACTTTGGGATTTATGAGACAGAAAAGAGCTCATGATTGTGAAAGTACACCTCGAAGGGTACCTGGCATAATGAATGAGGGTGCTTGATAAATGCCCCAATTTCTCTCATCATATTTTCCCCCTCTAAGTATTTTAAATCAAAGCATTTTAGGACCATAGTTAGGTTTTGCCTCTAATTTGTAAGTGTGCTCCCTATATTGCACTATCTCTGTATGATTTTTTAATAGCCGAGGAAACTGATATTCAAAACAGTGATGTCAATGACTGGCTTAGTTTGTAGCGAACCTCACTGTGCCTTCCGCTGCAGTTAATTAGGGAGAAATAGTCTGAGAATCTCTCCTCTCTCTCTCTCTCTCTCTCTCTCTCTCTCTCTCTCTCTCTCTCTCTCTCTCTCTCTCTCTTGTGAAGAGGAACCCCAGCTCTGAGGAGCCTTGAAAGTCCCAGGATGAGGGAATGGGGAAAACGAAAAGAGGTATCTGAGCCCTAAGTTAGACAAAATGGTTATGGTGTGTGAAGAATAGAGGACGTGCAGAGGAGAAAATGATTAGGGGAACTTTTACTCAAAAGGGCAAAATAATTTGTGAAATCATGCCGCTTTGCAGAAACCAGGCAGCACTGGCTGAGATCCACCCCAAGCCCTTGCTGTGCTGGTAGTTTTCACTTCCTCTTTGTGTATGTTTGTGTGTGTGTGTGTGGGGGGGGGGGTGGTGCAGGGGAGCTCTTAGTCTGGTCACTCTTCTAGATCTATCTGTAGGTAGACAGATTTTCCATATGGACTAAAAGTAGGTGGTGCTAGATTTCCCTTAAAGTCTGGAGACTAGTTCCTCCAAGCTTTGTGGGAGATAGGGTAGGGAGTGCCCATTAAGTTAAGATGGTGCCTCAGTGGCTCTTTGTAAAACAACCAGCTTCCTACCTATATCTTGTACATTAGACCACCTTGTCAGGATTGGTCTTCAAGGGTTTCTATCTCTGTCTGTGACACGTATCTTCCCCATATTTGAGCTAGTGCCTGATACTATGATGGCAGAAAGGTCTCAACTTTATTCTCTTCTGGTAGACTCTTTGAAAATGGTTGGGGAGCTGGGAAAGGAGCTTTGATTCTTTTTTTTTAATTCTTTTTTTTTATTACATAAAGTTTTACAAAGATTAGTACATATATCTCTTTTTCCCCCTGATTCTTAATTGTGTACCTTTGGGAGGGTTTTTGCATACTGTATATTTCCCTATGGCATTTAGAGGGCATGCATTATGTTTCCTGCCTCTGAATCTTTGTACATGCTATTTCTCTTCCCTGAACACCATGAACTTCCCTTTCCCTTTAATACCTTTTTTTGGTATAAATCTTATTATCCTTCAGGATAGGTCAGTTCTTCCTCTAGAAACCGACCTTTCTGTCTTTTCCATTATTGCCTGGGACCCCCTTTATGTTTCCAGTTTCCTCTGAGTACCTCTATCATGGCCCTTGCTGTATGGAATGGTTAATTCCCCATTCATTTGTCTGCTTGTTGCCCCCTCCAAATAAAAAATATTCTCACTTTTACACATGTGCATGTGTAAGGATTAGAATCATCTCAAGGCCTACTCTATATTGGGTGTCTGATAACTTGGTGGTATATGAACCAACATGTGTGTATATTTATATGTGACTGTGTCAGGGATGCAGGTACTTTGTAAAGCACATAAGGTAGGTAAGAGGTGGTCCTATTTGCTTTTCTAGGCCTTACTAGAATTGTAGGTAAAATTGTACGGCTTGTTTTAGATTATGGAGCAATATCTGTTGCCTGGGCCATTAAGGAGGCTACTGATATATGGTGTGCATCTTTCCTGCTGCTATTAGATTTGTGTATATGTGTGGGGGTGTGAGTGGTTTCCTGCATGCTCACCTCAGCATTAGGGAGTGCAAAAATTGTGTGTATGGTGGAAAGGAGAGGAAGAGAGAGATAGAAACATCAATGATGAAAGAAAATCATTGATCTACTGCCTCCTGCATGCCCCACATGAGGGATCAAGCCAGCAACCCTGGGCATGTGCCCTGGCCGGGAATCGAATTGTGACCTCCTGGTTCATAGGTCAATGCTCAGCCACTAAGCCACGCCAACTGGGCAAGTTTTGCCAGTCTTAGCTTGTGGCTAGAAGGGCAAGATGTGGCTTCATGAACTCAAAATATGCAAATCCACTTTTTAGAAAAGATACAGCAATCTACATAGGGACCAAAACTAATAAGGTGGGTATCATGTCCCTGTTCTCTCACTGCTCTACCTCAGGACTTTTCCAAAACAGTCATGGACCCACAGAGCTCACGGGCATTATTTGGGCTCTCTATACTTCTGTTTCTAGGAAAGATGATCATGACCAAAATGAAGACTGAATTAGTAGCTATAAACAGAAATACTTAAGGGCAGTTATAAGGCCACTCTTTCAGTCTTCAGCACGTCCACCAGAGGCAGTTGCTAATTGTCAGTATTTTGTTAAGGTCTATGTAATAAAGATTGTCATTGATGGGGCCAAGAGTTAGATTGGACTGCAAGATTAGGTGTGGGGGAGCAACAGGCTGAGTGGGAGTCATCCTGTTTCAGGGTGGTCGGCCAAAGTCCTCTATACAAGCCTAGTCAAGTATCATGCTGCATTGAAGGTCTGCACTTAGTGAGGCAGCACTGTGGAATGGCATCTTCCTTCTGACTTCTCACCATGGATGACTAATATTCAGGCCCTCCCTGAATATTCATGAATGTTCAGCCACATTCAGATGAATGATCAGCTGCTTATAGTTTGGGAAGGTGAGAGAAAGGGGAGCCAGAGAGTCAGCTCTTCAAAGAGGAATGACGGGAAACTGAACAATGAGTGGGCTCAGGCTGTAGTACCGCCTTACCATCCCTTTCTCTGATTTTTTTGGGGGGAGCTGTTTATATGGGATTGATGTCATTTTCTTTTTCCAAGTAGCCAAATTCACTCTAGGCCCATTAAAACTCTGAAAATCATGCTGCTTTAACAGAAACGCTGACCCTGGGATTTAAAAACCATGCCTAGTGAGACTTGTGATGGTGGGAACTTTTTTTTTTTAAGTCCTTATCTGAGGATATTTTTCCACTGATTTCTAGAGAGATTGGAAGGGAGGAAACAGGGGGAAAGAGAAACATCAACATCAGAGAGACACATTAATTGGTCTTCCCAACTGGGGCTGGGGAACCTGCAACCGAGGTACAGGTACTTGTCATTGACTCTGGAATCAAACCTGCGACTCTGGTCTGCAGGCTGATGCTCTAACACTGAGCAACCAGCCAGGACCTGGGAATCTTAAATAACTTTATTGTATTTTTTCATCTTCTGCTTCATTAATCAAGGAAGAGCATGTTGTTTCCAAATGTAGGACAAGTTGCCAATTTGTGTTTTTCCAGAAAATCCATTTTTCCAGAAGTACTTTGGACCATCACCCTCTGTCTCTATGCAAGGATCTTCATATTGTGAAACGTGCTCCGAGTGTTAACTGGTTACCCTTCCTGTCCCTGTCTGTGCAACTGGGAGATTTACTGCAGATTATTCAGCCTAAAGAACTCCAGCCCCCTCCTCAGTCAACCAAAGGCTCCTTCAGGGAGGGGAAGTGTGGTAAATGACAATATATTTCCCCAGGCAGTCATGTGTTCTTTGAGAACAGGATGTGGGGAAGGCTGGGCCCCAGTCACAGGGTATGGGGGCGGGTACAGGAAAATGGGCTGGTGGTGTGGCCATGTGAATTGGTGCCTGCCTCCTTGGCTTTGAGAGGCATGAAGAGTCCCTGTATTTTCTAGTGTTCACTCATGTATACACCCAACCCACCCATGGCATGTCTGTGTTCTTACCCTAAGAAAGAACTATAAGTACCTGTGAATGAGGCTCAGCTCTTCAGACTAGAGAAACTCAGTGCAAGGAGTGGGCCCAGTATCTACTGTACCAGCCTATGCCTTATGACTCCTGAAGCCATAGCCATTTTGACTATGTTTTGTTGAGGGAGCTGGGCCCCAGTAGAGAATGGTGCTACTTTGTTGCTCTTTCCCAGGGCCCTAGTCATTCCTTCCCCCCATATGGCTTCCAAGCACACTGAGGTGATTTGCATGTTCAGTTTCCTTTCAGGCCCCATCCTCTTCTTCTCCCTGCCCCCACTACTTCTGATGGGGACCTTTGGAGATGTTCTGCCTGGGGTGGGGGAAAAGAGGATGTAGCTGGCTTCCTGTGCGAGGGAGGGTGTGGCGCCTGTCTTCCTGCCTGTCTGCCCACCCGCCCAGACACCATTTGCCCAGTAGTTGAGTAACTGCCTGAAGGGTTGAGTTCAGTCACCAGAGGCTGTGGGGCTCTCTGGGGGTTTAGGGCTGGGACTTTGCTTGTGTTGGTCTCTCTTCACAGTTCCCCACCTGGGAATTTCCAGGTTCCTTTTTCCTGGAATCACAATGCTGAAAGGGCCTTTAGAAGCTGATTGGTACAACCATCTCAGATTACAAATGGGGAAACAAAGGCCCTATAAGGAATCAGTGGCAGAATTAGATAAGTAGAAATCTGGAAATTTAGACCTGGAACTTTCCCCTTCCCCCAAGCTGATTTGCAAACTGTATTTAGCAGAACTACCTCAGGAGCTGCAGCCCCTCCTTCAAACAGAACAGTTCTTCTTTTACATACTCCATGTTTTGAAGTGTCTTGCAAGTTTTTGCATGTTTGTTTTTGTTTATGGAGAGTGAAGAGGCAATGAGCTGCTGGAAAAGTAACAAAATTTAAAACCACTGAGCAAGTCAATAGTTGGGGACACTCTGAAATACGTGACTGGGACCAAAGCAGAACAAATTTATAGCCTAATGTTTCTTGGCTGTTTGTTCTCAGCTAATGCTGTGGCTCCCTCCAACACAAGAAAGACTATTCCCACCCTGTGCTGCCTGATCTCCCATCCCAAGGAGAGACCCTCTTATGGTACCCTGAAACAGAGCTAAAAGCCAGAGGCCACTAGATTTCTTGGATAAAATAAATAATAGGTAAGCCTTCAGAAGAACCCTCTTGTAACCTTAATAAAGGAACCTGGAAAGGCAAACAACAGTGTACTGGTAGCTGGCGAGACCTGGATTCTAGTCTTGTCTCCTTTATACTTGAGAAATTTGCTGTTTACCTCATTGATCCTCTATTCAACCTTTTTATAAAATGGTGCTTATCTCTGCCTTGCCTTCCATACAGA
The DNA here is from genome assembly GCA_004026665.1 of Murina feae. NCBI lineage: Eukaryota > Metazoa > Chordata > Mammalia > Chiroptera > Vespertilionidae > Murina > Murina feae. Next base: position 38,610 of record PVJC01005654.1, read on the forward strand.
GTTGAATTTAGTGAGAGAACACATGTGAACAAATACCTTTCAAATTATAAAGAACAGTGCACATGAGGCTAGGATTATTTTTGTATAAGGACAAGCCAGAGGCTCTGTAAGTATCTGAGTTGGATAATGAGATTGCAGGAGAAAGGAACAAAAATTTATAAAACATCGAACAGGGGTCTTCAAACTTTTTAAACAGGGTGCCAGTTCACTGTCCCGCAGACCATTGGAGGGCCGGACTATAGTTAAAAAAAACTATGAACAAATTCTATGCACACTGCACATATCTTATTTTAAGCAGGACAGGCAGCAGCAGCAAAAACACCGGGCATGTGGCCCGCGGGCCGTAGTTTGAGGATGCCTGATCTAAAACATGCTAAGTGCCAAGCAAGGTCCTTTCCTATACGTAAAACTAAGGTTGTCCTCACAATTTGGTGAGGTAGGCATTGTTACTCCCATTTACTTCTAGGAAACTGAGACTTAAAGAGATCTAGGTCATGAAGTACCCAGGGCTTCCCTCCAGAACCTACAATCTCTGTTACATATTTGTTTTTTGTTTGGTTTTTAATCCTCACCCAAGATATTTTTCCATTGATTTTTAGAGTGATAGGGAAAGACAGAGAACTGCCTATGTGAGAGAAACACATTGATTGGTTGCCTCTTCCACGAGCCGCTGAAGAGTTGAATTCAGTCACCAGAAGCTGTGGAGCTCTCCGGGGCTTAGGGTTGGGGCTTTGCTTGTGTTGATCTCTCTTCATAGTTCCCCACCATGGGAATTGCCAGGCTTCGTTTTCTTGGAATTGCAATGCTGAAAGAGCCTTTAGAAGCTGAGGGGAGGAGCCTGCAACCGAGGTACTGTGCCCTTGACTGGAATTGCATCCGAGAACCTTCAATCAGCAGGCCGACGCTCTATCCACTGAACCAAACTGGCTAGGGCTCTGTCACCTATTTGTGAAGAGACCAATGGTTTCCATTGAGGCCTTCCAAACCATTCCTTTCCCCACTCCAGCCTCTCTCCTCTGGTGGGGATGTTGCCTTCATGTCTTGTTGCCTTCATGTTTTAGTTCAGGGCTCTTTACCCCCAGCTTTCTTTGGTAGTACACCAGGCATACCAAGTACCCTTGTTTCGCCTTTAGTTGATGGAGGATACCTTTGGGTCAGCCACTTTTTCCTTGACAAGAGGGGCTTGACAAGAGAGGCTTCCCTGGAGAACTGATACAGAGAACTAGAGATTTGTTGCTAGTAAGACAGACCTGGCTCTTGGCCAAGGTCATGAAACTAGAAGATGGCAGTTGCTTCTCTTTATTGTGACTCAGTTTTTTCATTACAATGTTTATCCCACATATGTCTCATATGCTGGTAAATATTTAACAATAAACTCTGGTTAAGCCATAGTTTACTGATTCTGTGGTGTAAATACTCTCATCATGGAGTATTTCAAGCTACCAATACATCTTTGAGGAGGAGTTGTGAAGCGATGCATGTGATCAGCTCCAGTGTGAGCTGGTTCCAGTGCATCATTATTCATCATATCTATCTTGGACTCCCACCATCATCCCCACCCCAACCTGCTCACATCTGTATGCAAATGCAGTACCCTCTCACCATGTCTCTTCCCCAAGTTTCCAAAAGCACCCAGGAAAGGAGAAGTGGCATTTAAAATCTGTTCCTTGCCTGAAAGTTCTCCTGTGAAAGAGTGAATGTGAAGTGTTTAATGGGCAGAAAACTCAAGATGGCTTTGGTTGAGGCCCTAAGTAGAACATTTTGATCAATATGTTTGGCTTCTGAGGTATCTATACTGGCTGTTTCCTCCAACTGTCTGTTTCTTAACTACATGGGAGGATATTGGAAGGCTCTGGACAGTGTCTTGAGGGTTTGACCATTCCTGAAAGCCCTTAGCTTTCTGATTGGAATTCTGAAGTCTTCTCCTCCCTCTCTGCTTGCAGAGCCCATTCCTAATCTCAAGGTCCGGGTAATGAGGATTTGTGGGCCAGAAAACATTTTAGAGGACCAGACTCTGGTCCTACCCCTTATCTTATCTCAGCAACATCTCTGCTAGGTGATGTTTCTTTAAACTTCCCAGAGGATAAGAATCACCTGGGGCAAAACTACTAGTTCCCAAGCTTCTCTGGAAAGCCTATTTCAGTAAGCTTGGAGGGGGTTCAGGTATCTGGATTTTTAAATTAGTACTCCAAATGATTCTTATGTTTGGGAAACAGTCCATTAGCACTGCACAACATTCTGCCAGGTTGGTATCAGTCTGCCCATTTTACAGGTGGGAAGGTCGAGAGGTTGTTATTTGGTGAAGCTGGACCTCACACCCATGTTTTCAGAATACAAAGTTGTTTCTCCTGCAACAGAGACATTGTTTTAGTGTATAGTAATATCTGTGGTGGTGAGAGTGATGATGATAGGTAGGGAGGGAAAAAGATAATTCTTGCCCCACTTTACAAATAGGGGGACAAGATTCCAGAGAGGTCTGGGGAAAGTAGCAGAACTGATTGCATTCCTGATCTTTTGTCGAGACTGACTATGTTTAACTTTGGAGAGCTGTTTTTCCAGGCCCAACTGTCTCTATAGTTGCTCTCTACTTTCTGTGTTTCCCTTCACAAGAATCCTTTCAGCCATATGAATACCAGCCCATAAAAGGCTGGTTGGTTCACAGAGCTATATTCTGTGCTAGAGGTTTCCAAATCTGGCTAGATCTTAGAAATATCTGAGGCTCTTAACTTCTGATGCCTGGGCCCTGCTTCATATATAATAAATTAGAATCTGTGAGTGAGGCCAAGGGATCTGTATTTTTAAAATTTCCTCGGGTGAATCTAAAGAACTAGTTTGCATACCCAGTTGTGATTTTTCTGGATACCAGCTGAAGGAGACTGGAGGTCTTGGTGGGTTATGTTGAGAGGGTGGGGATTTGTGTAGAATTGGAGAAAATGCAAGGCAGAGCCAAGAATAAGGAAAGAAGGCAGCTTTGAAAACGGACAAAGTAGCCTAGGTGCTCCATTGTGTTATGCCTACCCCCAGGGCTCTGCTTCTCAGGGGAAATTCCCATCCCTCTCAACTGAGGGCCGGGACAGGCTGGGAGAGGTCAATGGGGGAGGGGGGGGGCGGAAAGGGGACATATGTAATACTTTCAACAATAAAAAATTAAAAAATTTATAAAAAGATTATCTAATAGAAAAAATACTGTAAGGATATGTGTATGTCTATTTGATATGCAACTAGAATTCCAATTACATCTTAGAGTTTGCCCTCAAAGTGAATGAGTCCTTTATGCTAGAAGGGCTCTCTGGAGGTCTTCTTGGGCAGCCCTTAGTCCCCTCTTCAGTAGAAAAAGTTTTTGCTTAAAATCATTCCTGAGAAGTAGGATATTTATAATAATATGGCTGAAAAAATGAAGGGTTAGTAATCATCACATTCTACTTATGATGTGCCAAGTACCTTCATGTCTATTATTATTTTTAAAATATATTTTTATTGATTTCAGAGGAAGGGAGAGGGAGAGAGGTAGAAACATCAATGATGAGAGACTGGGGATTGAGACCACAACCCAGGCATGTGCTCTTGACCAGAATCGAACCCGGAACCCTTAGTACACAGGCCAACGCTCTATCCACTGAGCCAAACCAGATAGGGCCATGTCTATTATTTTTAACTTAAATTTCATAACAACCCTATCGTAAGGTTGATATTCTTAGACCCATTTTATAGACTAGAAAACAGTGTTTCAGAAAGAAATTCAAAGAGGCTCCAAAGCCTCTTTCTACTATAACATATTTTGCTTCTCAAAGAGTAGAGATCATTATTTCTGGGATGAGAGCTCCAATTTTGTGGATTCCTCAGATACTGTGTTTGGCTGTTGGCTGAACAGCAGGGTTTGCAGGAAGCTGGCCTTAGCCTCGTTCTGGGACTGAAAACAAAACTTCTTGACTTGGTCTGGAAGCCTCCTCCTGCCCCTACATACTTGACTGATCATGGCTTCAGCAATTTTAACACCCAGGAACACAGGACAGGGTAGAAGTTCCATGAACAGTGAATGGAACCCAAGCCAAGGCGCAGATCAACTCCAGTGTGCTTCAGAGCTGTGATGCTGGAGATTGCTATGGTGTGTTACTGAGCAGAGAGAATAGAGCCCTCTTCTGGTGCTCTAGGCAGAACTGGCACTTCAGGCAGCTATAAATGGTCTATTTCTAGTCTATAAATACTTCCTGTGAAACTTGCAAGCAGGAAGTTAGGTCAAGCAGGAAACTGAGACTGAAGCCCAGCTGGGTGTGTCCCCTGAGAGGTTTCACTCATTTGGGAGACTTACTTTAATGATAGGCCCTCTTCCCTTTTATTTCAGCAGCTTCAAATTTTTATGGGAATTGAAGAATTTGTTGTTCTTGGCTACCTGGATATAAATTTGTTCCTCAAATTTCCTGCTTCTTTCCCTGCTGTGCCCCCTTTTCTCACTCCAGCCCCACCTTCCCTAACCTCCAACTTAGGTCTTAGCTATGCCTTGGACCTTTCCAATGAATTGATACCCAAGTTTTGGCCAAAGAAGCTGTCCTAGAAACAATAGATGTTTGAGTTTCCTTCTATCCTATCTAATAAAAGGGTAATATGCAAATTAGGTGTCACTCCATTACAAAAATGGCCACCCCACAGCCACAAGGTGGCTTCCCCCATGGCCACAAGATGGTGGTGCCCATAGCCACAAGATGGTGGTGCCAGTCCGGCTCAGCCCCACCACTGAAGTGGTCAGGCCTGTTAGCCAGGCAAGTAGCAGGGGAGGGGAGGCCCAAGGGGCAGAACAAGCAATCAGAGGGGGATGAGGATCCCCTGTCCAGGCCAGAGGCCTTCACCAGAGGCCTCAGGCATGGGCAAGGGTGGAGCCGGTGATCAGAGGGGTCAGGGGCAGAGCCAGTGATTGGAGGGGTATGAGGGTGCCCTACCCAGGCATAGGCCTGGGCAAGCCAGAGATCAGAGGGGCTTCAGGGTCTTCTGCCCAGGCCTACAGCCTTGGCCAGAGGCTGCCAGTGGGGCAAGGGCAGAGCCGGTGATGGCAGGGAACAGGACCAGAGCTGGTGATCACAGAGGCCTGGGCTCTGTGAAGCTGGCAATTGGAGGGGCTTGGGGTCTTCTGCCCAGGCCTGCATCCTCAGCCAGAGGTTACAGGCCTGGGCAGGGGTGGAGCTAGGATTGGAAGGTCAGGGGTGGAGTGGATGATCAGAGTGAACTGCAGAGGAAACACCTTTTCTTACCGCTCATTGGCTAAGCTCCCTGTATGCCATTGGTAATATTCTTAGTAACTTGGGTAATAGGAATCCAAAAAGGTGATCTAGGGTTTTTCCATCACACTCCTGGAGAAAAAAATGAAGATCCATTGCTGGAGGGCTCAGAAATGTCATATCCTGCCCTTGCCAGTTTGGCTCAGTGCATAATGCCTCAGCCTGCTGACTGAAGGGTCTGGGTTCATTTCTGACCAAGGACATGTACCTAGGTTGCAGGCTCCTCTCTGGCTGGGCAGGGCCCAGGTCAGGGCATATGCAGGAGGCAACCAATCAAAGTGTTCCTCTCACTTTGGTGTTTCTCCCTGTTTTCCCCTTCTCTTCCACATTCTCTAAAAATCAATGGAAACATATCCTCAGGTGAGGATAAAAAAGAAAGAAAGAAAGAAATGTCATATCCTATGAAAGACACATCTGGAAAATGCCTAAAGAAAGTTGTCATTTTTTCATGGTGAAGACCCTGGAGTCCGTGTTGATGAAAACATCTTGGTGGCTATGGTGACTGGCAGTGGCTGCAGCAGCGGGGTGATAGGACTGGTGGCTTCCCCTGATTAGCCAGGTCACCTCCCACAAAGGGAGGCCAGACTGCAGCTTAGGCCTGCTCCCCAAGAGGATCAGGGAGCGGGCCTAAGCCATCAGTAGGACATCCCCTGAGGGCTCCCAAAATGTGAGAGGGGGCAGGCTGGAATTTCTTACACCGGGTCCCTAGTGTTGTTATAAAAGGTTTAGTCTCCTTAGAATGGGTGGTGGTGAATGTCTTGGAGCCTGATAGTTAGGCCTGCTCTTTGTTGAAGTCTAGATTTCCAAGCAGTGTTAGTTTGGAGTTTTTCATGGAAGCATGCTGATCCAGACACTTCCACATAGTCTTTACAGATCAATAGTAGTTAGCCTAAAATATCTACTGTTTTCTAATTGCCAGGGTGATTCTATGGCTTATTAAATAGGCCAGTCGATCAAGAGCCAAGTTTTTCATCCCTGCTCTCACACTACACAAGAACTTTGTTACCTTAGGCTAGTGCCTATCTTTCTCTGGACCTCAGTTTCTTTTGTAGTATATTGCAGTTTAAACCAAATGATCTAGGAGAGGTAACTTCAGATCTGACAGTTTGGAATTCTGGACTGTTTATTTTCTTGGAGAATAGGGTTGAGATGTCCAGAAGGGTGTTATTCTGGAGGAGCCAGATGAGAGTCTAGGATTAGTGGATTAAAATGGTAAGGAAATGTAAAGAGGAGGAATGGCTATACTAAGGAGGTGGTGAGACAGGCCCTGTGCCTAAAAGGAAAGATGAGCTGGGGTGGGGGTGCGGGTAGGGATGTAGATGCTGTTTGCCCCTGGGTATAGTTTGGCTGAGCTAATTTTGAAAGTAAGTCCCTGGAGTTAGGTACAAATGCTGAGGGGCTAGTTTCCTCCCTGACCTTCAGGTGTTGAGAGGAAGAGTGGGAATTTGCCTCGGTCTGAGATTTATACCATGCGATTAAGGTTGGTTTAAGGGGGAAGATATGACTTGCTAAGGTAACCTCACTGTTTCTGACCTTTACGGCTTTGGCCTCTGCCCTGAGCTCTCCTCCCACAATGACAAGGTAGTGATGATCTCATTTCTAAGAGGGAATAGTTATGTTTGGGATTACTCCTTTAAATATTTGGTAATTGGAGGAGTAACACTCAGTCTCCAATATGCCTTTGTCTCCAAGTTGAAATGATTTTTGGAGAGCTTTTGGAGGGCAGGACTGGGCTAAAGCAAGTGAAAGGGAACCCTTGTCTCCCATGCCCTTTACAGAAGTTGGAGCGTTTGAAGATATTGCTAACCAATTAAGGTATGGGTGTACATGGGTTGGGTGTGGTTTTTTAGAAATGACTGGGAAAAGGCACAGGCCTAGGATGACTTAACCCCAGCCAGATATTGCTAACCATTGTCTGGAAATGGTTAAGAAGAGCTCAGTACAGATAACTGTGTACAAGGTATCACTTCCAAGTCAAAAGGAAGAGGCTAAATTGTTGGGAAGTGAATGAGTCAGTGCAGGAGGAGGGGGAGGGAGAGGGAGAGAATGTTTCCTAGGCTAGAGATTCAAAGCATCCCTTGTTTTCTCCCTTATGGAAAACAGCTGCTTGAAGCAGGCAGTCATCCCAAGAGGCAAGACAGACCAGGCCCTGCCCTGATCCAGTTCTGGTAGCAGGAAATGGTGGCTGCTGGAGTATAAATAATTGGGATATGAAATTGGAATGACACTGTGGTGTCTATTCTCTGTCCAGTGAAGAGACTGAAGTTTTGGGATTGTCCTGGTAGGGCTTATCCTGTTCCTCCCCCACCCCCACTTACCTTTGCTTTCTGTGTACCAGCAGCTCCACTGAAAGCTCAGCGCTGGTGGATCCTCAGGGAGAATGAGGAGGTGGCATATGGGGCAGGGGCAGGGCAGGGGCGGGTGTGAGGTCATTGAGCTCAGATCCAGCTGGGCTGACTCAGAAGCTCTGCTTTAGTGAGGGGCCTTCCCAGCAGTGCTTCCCAGATGTGCTCAGGCTTCCTATATCAAAGTGTTTGGGCCTTGGCCAAAATAGCTGCCAAGGTGGTATCTGGAGAAAGCAGTGAAATCCACATGACCAGAGAGGTGGGTGTAGTCATGGAAGGAGCTCAGGAATGTCCAGAAGACCCATCTTCATCTTTGCTGTTTGCTGGCTGAGTAAATGTGACTTCAGTGATATTGAGACAGTGTGTGAAGGGGCTTATCACATAGTTGGTATTCACTACTGTTCATTACCATCCTTATGTCACCTGCCTCTATATATACTTCACCTTCCTTACCCATGAAGTGACACCAGTAATGCCAATTCTCTCTGGCTTACAGGTTCATGCTTCAGGCAGGTTACTTGTCATTATTCAGCTCTCCCTATCCTTTCTCCTCTTTCCCAAACTCTTTTCCAGGAAAGAGCCATTCTGATGTTCAGTGAAATGGAGTAAGTGAGGGGAAACATTGCCTTGGTCTTTTCACTGTGGCCTAGGTACTGCTCATTTGGGTGTTCATAGCTCTAGGGAAAAAGAGGGTCCATTATTTGAAGCTGTCCAGGCCCATGGACCAAAGTACCCCAGCTACTGCAGCCAAGGCAGCGGTAGCATCTGGCCTGATTATTTTTGTTTCTTAAGGTAGCAAAATGGGGACACAAGAGAGATTCCAGTTTGTTGAGAACTTTGGATGGTAAATCACTGAGATGGGCTTGTTAGTCCAGTGAAGGGCTTGGTGTGGGAAATGTCTTTGTCCAATTGTTTAATAAGTAACAGTGGATTTATTGTTCTTGTGCTGGGAGTGGGGGGGCTAAGTGTATTTGAGAGGGTGACACCCCCCACAACCACACCCAGACTTTTTATTTGTTTGTTTCTTAAACCCTTAATGTTCTCCAGAGAAAGTCTTTAACCACAGTCTATGGTTAGGTCTTCAGGGACAGGTTTAAGGCAGGGATTAAGCTCTCTGCTGGAGACTATCTTGAAATGCTATTCCACCATGTCCAGACCCTCTACTCTTAACAAGCTGAGGAGCTGCTAAAAACTTCTGCTAACTTCAGAGGCTTTATTTTCAGGTTTTTGCTTCCCAACTCTCTTCTCCTTGATATTACAGAGGCCAGATCCAAAAAGTTAGGTACCCACTAGGGTGAGTATCTAGTGGGCCCTGTGTGGCCTGCAGCTTAGTCTAAGGAATATTAGTCTAAGGGAGAACAAGGGATCTTCTTTGATCAGAACTTCTGCCCTATCACCTTCAGGCTCCAGTTATGTTATTACCCTCACTCCCCTTACTTCTGACATACAGAAAACCGGGGAGCACAGACCCATGACCCTGTACTCATGACTCACATTTTCTTTTGAGTTAACTGGTGGCAATAATAGAAGTCCCTTTGTATTTGCTTTTCTTTCTGTTTTTTTTTTAAAATGTAAGATTATTTGTCTTCACAGTGAAATTCAGAAACCTCAGGCTGCTCTCTCTGGAGGAGTAGCCACAGTGGAATGGCAAAAACTCTTAGCAGGAATTCTGGGAAAGTAGTTTCTAGTTCTTTGGTTAAAATCTCCCCACCAACCCACCCCTGCCTTCTCTCTGAGATTCATTAGTCTGTTCTATATCTCTGGATCTATTTCATTCATTTGTTTATTTTGTTCAATGGAGTCCACATATGAGTGAGATCATGTGATAGTTGTCTTTCTCTGACTGGCTTATTTCACTTAACATAATACTGTCCAGGTCCCTCCATGCTGTCTCAAAGGATAAGGGATCCTTCTTTTTTACAGCTGCATAGTATGGCATTGTGTAAGTGTACCACAGCCTTTTCTCTACTCATCTACTGATGAACATGGGCTGTTTCCAAATCTTAGCTATTGTAAATTGTGTTGCTATGAACATAGGGATACATACATTCTTTCTGATTAGTATTTCAAGCTTCTTAGCATATATTCCTAGAAGTGGGATCACTGGGTCAGATGGAAGCTCTATGTTTAATTTTTTGAGCAAACTCCATTCTGTTTTCCATAGTGGCTGTGCCAATCTACATTCCCACCAGCAGTGTATTAGGGTTCCCTTTTCTCCACATCCTCACCAGCACTTGTCATTTATTGATGGTAGCCATTCTGACAGGTATGAGGTGATACCTCATTGTCATTTTAATTTGCATCTCTCTGATGGTTAGTGACTTTGAGCATTTTTTCATGTCTCTTGGCCATCTGCATGTCCACTTTGGAGAAGTGTCTATTTAGGTCCTCTGCCCATTTTTCAATTGGATTGTTTGTCTTACTTTGTTAAATTGTATGAGTTCCTTACATATTTTGGATATTAACCCCTTATCAGATGTATTATTGGCAAATATGTTCTCCCGTGCAGGGGGCTTTCTTGTTGTTTTGTTGATGGTTTCCTTTGCTTTGTAGAAGCTTTATATTTTGATGTAGTCCCATTTGTTTATTTTCTCCTTAAGTTTCCCTTGCCCTAGGAGAAGTATCAGCAACCATTGCTGTAAGAAATGTCTGAGATGGTTTCTTTTAGGATTTTTATGGCTTCACAACTTACATTTAAGTCTTTTATCCATCTTAAGTTTATTCTTGAGTATGGAGTCATTGGTGGTCTAGTTTCATTTTTTTATGTACCTGTCCAATTTTCCCAACACGATTTATTGAAGAGACTTTATTCCCTATGTTGTACTTTACATCCCCGTGGCTATTTTGTAACCTCCAATTTGTACTTCTTAATCCCTTTCCTTTAACAAGTATTTTTGTTCAATATTTGGGCCTATAGGCTAAACCCTGAAGATGCTAAATTGACATAACCCCTGATTGACATGATATGCAAGAGACACTGGCTTATTTACTTTGAAAAAAACCTTCCCAATAGTGTTTATTAAAGGGAACTCATAAGCTGTGGAATGTGGCCCTGGAGTCCCATCCTTTTCCTCAGTTTCTTCCCTTGGTACTTTCTTCCAAAAAATCCTGTTCAAAATTGGCCCCACTCTGCTCAGGACCTCTAGCCTGCTTGGCCACTGCTAACAGGATTAAGGCCAAGCTTTCTAGTTTAGCCTTTAAGGCCCTCCACCTACTTACCTTCCCAGTTTCTTGCCTACTCTTCTCGCTGTCGGCCTCATTCACCCTGGAGTAGGCCTGCATGTCTGCTCCTATGTAGGCCATTGCATCTCTGCCTCCTCTGGGGCATCACACGTCTCTACCTAGGACATTTGGGTACTCTTACCCCCATTCCCACAGTCTCCCTTTTTCAGAATCCATCTTATCCTTAGAGATCAGCACAAATACCACTGAACTGTGGTATTTTATTTCCATAAAAAGTTTTTTTGCTGTTCTACTACAACACTTCTCATGATGTTTTTCTTTTATAAAACAGTTTTCTATTACTCAGTAAGTGTCTTGGGGTCAGGAATTGGTTCTACATCTCTACTCTAACCCCTAGTTCCTTAAACATAGTGTTCCATTAATACTGGGTAAACTAAAATTTATAGGAAGCTCTTTAACCTGGGATCCTTGGGTTTCCATGAGATCCATGGATGTAATATGAAGTGTGAAGGATATTAACCTCTTATCAGATGTATCTGATTTGGAAAGAGGAAAATTACAAATTGGTTTTCACCAACTTCTCACTGAAATGTAGCTCTTCTTTCAATTATGAATGTAGACCAAAAAAAGTAGTAATGGCAATATCTGTGACTTTGTCACCAATGGAAATCAAAGGTACTTTTATATCACAATTTAGTTATTGTAGCTTTCTCAAAATATTATGTATGCGTAACACAAAGTTGAAATTATAGCAGTAATAACTAATAAGGTCAAGTCCTAGGTAATTACTTAAAATTATAATAAAGCACATAGTAGGTTTTAATAACTATTTTAATATAATTGGCTTCTTTTTATATACTTTATTTCATGTATTTACAAATACTCTGAGAAGGGTTCCATAGAATTCACCATACTGCCTAGAAGGGCCCATGTCACAAAAAAGGTCAAGATGTAAAATGTTCCCACTTCTGAATCTGTATGCTATGCTATATGTGTCTCTTATATCCGCTTGTTTAGTACTGTTCACTTAGCTAACACCTTTTTTAAATAGATATATAACTTTATTTTTTTATTTTTTGTTTTTTATTACATAAAAGTATTACAAAGATTAGTACATATATCTCTTTTTCCCCCGTGCCCTTCCCCCCGCCTCCCCTGCCCCCCAGTGATTTGTGTCCATTGGTTATGCTTAAATGCATGCATAAAAGTCCTTTGGTTGATCTATTACCCCCCCAACCCTCCCCATCCTTGTTGCTGTAATTTGACAGTCTGTTTGATGCTGCTCTGCCTCCGTATCTATTTTTGCTCTCTAAGTAAGACAGAAACCTTGAGGTGAAAATGAAGTCCAGTGTACTAAAAGACTCACTGTCCCATTTCTGTTTTTTCCCATTCCCCCAGTCATCGGTGTTTTGAGGTCTCTTGTGACCCAGCTCAATGGTGATTTGAGGCTAGATGTTGAGGCCAAATTTCAGCACATTGGGCCTCATTCCCTCTACCTTATGAAGCCCTATTCTAAGGAGGTCACTGGATTGGCAAGAAGCCTAGGGTAACACTGAGTCTAGGTGGCTACCCTTGCCCATTGCCTCCCACTAGGGCACTTGCCTTAACTTGTTCCTGCTTTCAGGGCCTTTCCTGTCCCATTGTCATTCCTGAAATAGATTTCCTCCCTGGCTCCCTGGTGAGATTTATTTACAAAGTTGTTCCCCAGACCTGGTCCTCATTGAATTGTTTAGCTAGCAAAATGGCTGTCTGGCCTCCACTTCCCCCACTAACTGACCCCTGGGCTCAGGAAAGGCCTAGAGGTGTCAAAGACTGATAAGGCTTAATGTGTTACCCATTCCATGGGGATTTGCATATTTGACAATTTTACTTTTAGTCTCTCCCCCACCCAATAGTATAAATAGTAAGTCAGCATCCTAGAAAATGGAGAACACACTCATAAGATCACCACCCTAAAACCAAGCCTAACTAATACTTGGACATGATTCCAATCCTCTCTATGCATAGTTTTTATACAAAATTGAGTTTATATAATCTTGGTACTTACGCTTCCTCACTTAATATTACTGACGTATTTTCTCTGGGTATGAAATACTCTTCATAAACATTTTATATGATCATACTAGAGGCCCAATGCACGAAGATTTGTGCAAGAATAGGCCTCCCTTCCCTTGGCTGCCGGCTCTACCTTTGCTCCAGTCAGAGCCTCCTTCTGCCTTCACACATTGCACAGAGGCCCAGAGCATCCCCAGCCTGGCCGCTGCCATCTTTGTTGCATCAATTTGCATATTCCCTCCTTATTGGCTGTGGGCGCCACCATCTTTGTTGTGAAGTGATGGTCAGTTCAATCTTTATTAGATAGGATAACAATCTATATTGTGATTGTGCCATATAGAGTACTTAAGTAAAATGTCTAACAATTTTAAAAAGATCTTTGATTTCTTTTAGTGGGAGACATTTTGCATTTTTATGTAAGAAGTGTTTAGCATATTGGTTTAAATTTGAGGTTTGGACCTCTATCTAAATTCAAACCATGTCTTCCTCACTAGTAATGTGACTTTAGACAAATATCTACTTCTTCTTGCTCAATGTGGAGATGATACTCTCTATTACACAGGGTGATCATTGATATTAAATTGAGTGGTGTATATGAAGTGCATAGTGACTAGTAAGTCTTCATACATGAAAACTGCTACTTTTTGTTGCTATTACTATTATTACCATCTGAAAACTACCAAGTTTTCAGCCAAAGGAACAAATCTATACTGATGAAATTTCAAATATCATTAAATTGGCCTAAGGGCTCTATTCATAAAAGTGTAGGATACTTTTGCTAGTGCCTATTGAAACATGCAGGTTGGGGAGTGGATCTCCCCCTTGCAGGTTCTAGCCTCACAAAGTTTGAAGAATAAAATTCGTGGATTAAAAGGACTTATTAGTAAAAGGGTGGAAATTTATTGGAAGCAAATATAGACTCCCATGTAGGGAAGGGTTCCCAAGGGGTTAACCAACTAAGCCCCTTTTTCTAAGGTTTATAATTTCTGTAGTTCTTTGTCTCTTCATGTTCCCTTCTAATTGGACCCTTTCCCCGTTTTATGACCCTGTGCTTTTCTAAATTGGTCACTCTTTTGCAGAATATCAGCTTCAAAGTCCAAAACCCATGTGGTGCCCTCCTCTTTCTCTCCCCCTTATCTCGCAACATTCCTCTATCTCCTGTGAACATATGTTTCCCTCTTTCCAGTATTTGTCAACATTTCTCTATTCTCTGTGAAAGTATATCTTCCTCTCCCCTTATCCTGTGGCACTTTTCTATTCTCTGTGAATGTATGCCTTTTGGTGGCTCCCAGCCCTCACCTATGCATTCTTCCCCCATGGGCCCTCTTTATTCCTAAGATTCTCTAAACCTGCTTATTTTGCCCCTAGAATTCTTTTCAATATGAAATCCTGGGAATGGCTGCCTGTTTTTGTTTTTGTTTTTAAAATCTGTTCCTTTTCTGTCTGCTGACTTGGCTTTGGTAAGACCTCTGTAATACACCTACCTCTGCTGAGGCTTCTTTCTTGTCTTGCACCTAAGGAGACCAGTGAGACATAAATACAAGAAGCATTAACAATGCAAGTTAGTATCAGTACCAAAATGGTCCTTTGATATCACCTAGTGTTTGTAACTGATCTCTATCCCCATTCCTGCCCTAGAACAGAGGAGGGAACTAAAGTCCAGGAAGGGCATAAGATATATCCAAGGTTATAGATTAAGTCAGTTGTAGTGCTAGGCCTGGAATGCAGTGTTCTTTATCCTGTCTTTAATTTCATGTTGCAAAGACCAAGCTTCAGATAATCCAGGCTGTACATCAGAGGATGCTGCAGACTAGAGTAGGGGCTGGCTAGAGTAGGAAGGCTTCCTGGAAGAAATACAGTCAGCACTTGCTTCCTCTTAATAGTAAGCTGCAAATTTTTTTGCCCCTTGGTAAGCATTGCCCTGCTGCTATGTTGTTTTGGCTTTAGTAGTAAGCTCATTGGAAGCAGGGGCTGTGTTATTGTTTGTTTCCTCCAATATTCTCCTTTCCTTGCTACCAATATCTAAATTGCTCAGGTTTTGCTTGGCTGGTGTGGCTCAGTGGTTAGTGATGACCCAGGAACCAAGAAGTCATTGGTTCAATTCCTGGTCAGAGCATATGCTAGGGTTGCAAGCTCAATCTCCAGTAGGGGGTATGAAGGAAGCAGCCAATCAATGATGTTCCTCTCTCATCGATGTTTCTATCTTTCTATCTCTCTTCCTTCCTCTCTCTTTCTAAAAATCAATAAAAACATATTTCAAGTAAAATACATTGCTCAGGTTCTTAGCACCTAGTTCCCTCTTCTGTGGTTGAGCAGATACACTTGTCCCAGGCTCTGCTGAGCACAGACCCAGACAACTAACTTGCCTCCTTTGATCCATCCTAGATCAATGTACGTGTGACCACCATGGATGCAGAACTGGAGTTTGCCATCCAGCCCAATACCACCGGCAAGCAGCTGTTTGACCAGGTAAGGGACGGACCTGTTGCCCTTAAGCCTCTTTCACTTCTCTTAATTGCTCCCACCACAATGCCTGCTTCTTGAGAATTTCTTTTCCTACTCACTCCTCTAAGATAGGTCAAGACAAAGGCTACCTCCAGCCTTAATAATAAGGAAACAAAGTTTAACTTTGCTAACCTGCACCTTGGATGGCTCTGATTAATTCTGTCCTTGATCATGAACATGGCAGAATGGAGAAGCAAGTGGGGTATTAGTCTGTGCCAGATGCTCTAAAAATGAGGGGAGAGGGTTTGGGGGCAGGTACTGGATGAAAAAGGTGAAGGGATAAAGTAGAAATTGGTAGTTACAAAATAGTCACAGGGATGCAAAGTACAGCATGGGAAATATAGCCATTATTATTGTAGTAACTATATGTGTTGCCAAGTAGGTAAGAGGGAACTTGAAATATCAAGGAAACATTTTGTAAAGTATATAATTATCTAACCACTGTCATACAACTGAAACTAATACAAAAGAATATTGAATGTGAACTACAGTTGAAAAATGAAATTAAGAAAATAAATATGTTAGCACACGCTGAAGAATGTAAGTGATCTGTTCTCCATTTTAATGATGAGGCTAAGAAATTAAATAACTTAATTGCTGGTATCTGGCTGGGATTTAAACCTCACAGTCTTGTTACTGCACCACATGGCTTCTGTCACATATTCATTGTTGTTTCCTTGTACACAGAAGCTAACTTATTATCGCTGAGGTTGTATGCTCTATGTACATTTCTCTCAAAGGAATATTGGGACTTAGGACACTCTTGAAGATGCTGAATGCAATAGGAGGGTGTTCCATCTCCTGTAGTTATGCCATGGAGATGATATTGATGTGGTTATTCCTGTTTCCAAACCAAGTGGTATCCCTTTGCTGAAAATCATCATTATCAGAAGGGATGTACCATATAATAGCCAGGTGGGAGCCACAGAATCTTTCAACATTCAAAGACTCTCCAAGGGCCAAGGAAATGTCTCATCTGTGACCAGACTTTGAGGAGTGAAAATGTGGTTCCCATTTCCAGTGGCTGGGATTCTTCTAGATAAGCTATTATTCCTTTTCTTCACCATCCTTTGGTGAGGTGGTGGTCTGACATTGTCCAGGATATTAGGATTATATATTACCTTGATGAATTTTCCAAGCACTCTTGCTTCCCTTTCTGCTTTGCCCTCAGAGTCCCTCTATAGTCTGAGAACTTCCCTAGAGTTAGGAAGAGAAAGAAGAAAGACAAAATAGGTTATATTTAAATGAGATGATTCTATTCCTATTATACCTCTGAATGGTGAGGGGAAAGACAGGGAAAGGATGGTGATGGTAAGGGGCTGTTTTCTATCAAGCTCTCCTTATAAAAGGAAGGAAGGGATGGCTGGAAATCTGAGGAAAGCGTGGTTGGGCATGCCCCTTCAAGTCCCTGATGTCACATGGTAGACTGAAAAAAAATTGTTGTTTATGACGAATACAGATGAGGGATAATGTTTGTTCAGGGCTTACTTTATGCCAGGTACTGTGACAGATATTTTGTATACTATATCATTTGAAGCCCTTGAGTATAGAAATTAGTACTGGCCCCATTTTATAAATGAGGAAACAGAATCTTCATTTTCCTAGCTAGCCTTATGGAAATTATTGAACCTTTCCTGGTTGGTGTTTTCATCCCCCCCACAAAAAAGTTGATCTAATACCTAACTAAAAGGCTTTTTTTGAGGTTATGAAAAGAGTATTTTATTTATATCTCACTTGTTAGCCAAAAATTTGTTATAGTGGTTTATAATGATACATAAAATTCAAAAGTATAAATTAGAAATAGCTGAGAAAAACATTAAGGAAATACAAATAAGAAAGAGAGAGTGAGAGAGGAAGGGAGTGACACATTGATTTGTTGTTCTATTTATGCATTCATTGGTTGATTTTTGTATGTGTCTTGACTGGGGATTGAACCTGCAGCCTTGGTGTATCCCAGTGGTTCTCAACCTTCCTAATGCCGTGACCCTTTAATACAGTTCCTCATGTTGTGGTGACCCCCCAACCATAAAATTATTTTCATTGCTACTTCATAACTATAATTTGCTACTGTTATGAATCGTAATGTAAATATTTGATATGCAGGATGTATTTAGGCAACCCCTGTGAAAGGGTCGTTCAACCCCCAAAGGGGTCGTGACCCACAGGTTGAGAACCACGGGTGTATCCGGATGGTGCTCTAACCAGCTAAGCTAATGCAGCGAGGGTTAGCAGAGATGTAATAAATGATAACTCCCAAATGCCATGAAACTTCTTGTCTTGTTAATCACATAGAGTTGGGGCTTGAAGATCCTCAGAGTATATAACTTTGAATTTAACTGTAATTTGCTTCATCTTTGGAGTTTTGTTTTGTTTTGAATAGTGAAGGGTCATCATTTAAAAAAATATATATTTTTATTAATTTCAGAGAGGAGGGAAGAGGGAGAGAGAATCATTGATCAGCTCCCCACTGGGGATTGAGCCTGCAACCTGGGCATGTGCCCTTGACTGGAATTGAACCTGGGACCTTTAGTCCTCAGGTCAATGCTATGCTCTATCCACTGAGCCAAACCGGTTAGGGCTGAAAGGTCATCATTAATATTTAATTTGTAAAATTATAAACTAGTCAGAGGAACATTTAAACACATAATTACTACAATTAAAATAATATGCTGACATTCACATAGCTCACAAGTGATTACATTGCTAGTCTGGAATGACTGAATGCATTTTGATTATATTAAAGCTTTTCATTCTCCCCTTATATGAAGGTTTTCTATTGGAGAACTTTTAAAGGAACAGTCTGGTGAAATTGAAAGGACACTGGATAGAAAGTTAGAAATACTGTGCCCTATGACTGGCTCTACTGCTAGTTCTCCTGATACCTTACACAAACCTCTTCCTTCTTTGGGCATCAGTTTACCCATCTGTAAAATGTCTAACTGATCTCTCAAGTCTGGTTATCTTTCAAAAATTTATCGCCAGCATTTGTTTCTGCAGTCTATATCTTTCCCATTTCTAACCCACTTTTTGGAGTTCATATGACCCCTTTCTATAAAAAGGAGGGGAATGCCTCACTTTAGTATGCTTAGCAGTTGGCATATGTGTGGTAGGAGGAGAAGTTACCTGGAATGTGGAATATTTCTTTCTGGACAGGCTTCTTAATGTCTCTGGAGCAAAAGGGAGAAAGTGTCCATACCCTAGAAGGCTGTTTGGACCTTTGCTTCAGAAAGCAATATCATTCTGAGCAGCTGCTATAGAGGTGAGAGTATCAGTCAGTGTTGATTTTATGGTGCAGCTGGTTTACCAGAGGCTTCTTCAGACTTTACCCAGGCTTCTTCACAGAGCCCTGGTTTTATACCCTATCCCTCTCAAGCCATTGCCTGTCCTCAACACTGGAGGCTTTGTTCATTTGCATTGGAGGGAGGATAGTTGTGAAGGGTGAAAAAGGCATAATTTAGAGCCTAGGGCAGGAAAATCCTTAAGCAAAAAAGTTTATTAATTTTAGAAAGCTACAAGGCCAGCAATTCTTTGTTTACAAGTAGTGTTGGTTTGGTTTGTGTACTGTGGGTGTGTTTCTGAGGGAAGCCCAGCTGGTAAGGAGCCCTTGCCAGATTGATATGTTAGTTCTGAAAACTACTACTTCCCAAAGAAAGCCTTTGAGAGACTCGAATCTTTCATACTGGTTGAGGAAAGGAAAGGCAGAAAACCAAGAAGTTCATGACTTCCGATCTAGAAGATTAGTAATGTTTTGAGAAACATCATTTATTGAGCACCTACTATGGAGTATCCCTGGCCAAGTGCTTTAATTCTCACAATGATCTTTCCTAACGTAAGTGAACAACACACTCTATGTCATTTAGTCTGTAAGTTGTTATATAGAGTTCCAAAAATAAAGATTTGACTGCAATATTTAAGCTTTTCCTTACTGCACTACTCTGATTAGGGTAAATGAGGCTGTTTGGCTTGGGGAACAATCAAGAGAATATGTATTCTCTTGTTGGGGTCTCTGAGGATCTCTAGTAGGAATAAGTGGGACAGTCGTTCTGTGAGATCAGAAGGAAACCCATAGGTGAAAACTTCAAGGAAATCCTGGCTAATGTGGCTCAGTTGGTTGGAGTGTTGCCCTGTACACCAAAATGTGGTGGGTTTGATTCCCTTAGGTACATATCCAGGTTGCAGTCAGGGAATGTGTGGGAGGCAACTGATTAAAGCTTCTTCCCTTCCCTT